>QJNV01000126.1:123067-146964 GCA_004155935.1 Monosporascus sp. GIB2 | reverse complement strand
AAAAAAAAAAAAAAAAAAAAAAAAAAAAGGCCGAGTGTTTGGAAGCCTGCGGTTACGGAGATTTCTTACGGTTACGGGTTGCTTTTCCAATTTTCGAGAAGCAAATAGTTTTGCGAAGGCTTTATTGGATTTAACTGCCCGTGGCCGGCAAAGTGGAATATTTTATACATCTGTAAATGTTTAAGAACGTCCTTACGTGGTGTCGGTGTAATTGGCTTTAATTGGAGCGACGGGCAAAAGTCGTTTAACATCTTTATTTTGGCAGCAGCATATGGAAAAGTTCCATTCGCGGATAAGTTTTGTGTTTCGCATAGAGCAACCAGGAAAGTATAATCCGACGGGGGGCTAGCGGTTTTGCACACATGGAGTCGGCGCCCATGTATTAACGCCTTGACTAACCAAACGTACGACGACATAATTCGTTTAGCACTATTTCAGCCGACCCTGAAGTATGGCGTCCTGCTGGGCGAATCTAAAATCAAAGGCGTTGGTTTTATCAGCCGACTGAATCCAAACTTAAAGAGTGGGCACTCCAGCGACCAGCAGTTCCACTTCTGTCTTTGCTGATTGACAGGGTTGGTACGGACCATAAGAATCAGATTCTGAAAAATTCCCAACTGCACCTTAGCGAATAAAAAAAAGAGTCTTGGCGTGGCTACCAAAATATTTTTTGTGATGACTGCTTGTGGCCGTCAAGCGGTTAACCACCACAAGCTCATTAAACACAGTAGTGATGCAGTGGGTTCTTGTATGGCGCACCAGCCTACTCCCACGAAAGGCAGCCAAGGCAAGCACACCATCGGAAAGGCGCAGAAACAGTGGCCATGACCTTTCGAAGGCATAGGATGAAGGCCGAGACGTTTTGACGCAGTCTTTCTGGCGATCCCGGAGCGTGATGTGGTTGAATCCGACCAAGACGAGTCCAAATATTTGAATACCCGCGGACCAAGGCGTTCATGTATGATCCAAGAAACCGTTGGTAATACAGCCATGATACTATGTAGACATCCAGTCCGCTGATAAGCCAGAGTCAACGGCATGTAGTTAAGAGCCAGAATGGCTGAATGCGATAGGTAAACAGTAGGTATAAGCCATTGCGGAGGAGGAGCGCCTTTAACGGCGTGAAAGGGTATGTCGGATAATAATGCAGATGTATTAGCTTCCATAGATGTCGCCATAACTCAGCTACAGCTTCAGGTATATCACAACAACGAAGATGGCTAGGTGTAGGTGTACTGACTTAAATCAATATGTGCGTACGGACCAATGAGCCCACGTATCTCCAGAGGCCGCCATTTCATAATCTATCTGCGGTAAAGCGTTATCAAAGTCACACAATCATGGGCTTTTGGGAAGCGGCTTCGACGAAGCTCAAGTGAACCCGACACTCTGGTCCGCCAGTCGAGCTCGGGGCAGCTGAACCCAGCAAGACCTGATACAAGGTCAAAGATTGCGAGGCTGGTCTCCACCGGCGCGGTCGTGTCTTGGGTGGGACCGACCGGATTCGGGATCTACGCCTCACGGATGCATTCTTAACGGCCCATGCCCCAGCTACGGAAGCAATCAAATACGAAGTGGTCCAACCCACAAAAGGTCCCATGCAGTTAGATCCGTTGTGCATATGAGATGACAGATATCATGCAGGATGACACAGCATTGAGCTTGGCGAAAAAAGTCGAAAGCCGGGCAACATGGACGCTTCAAAATGCTGAGGAAAATTTGCTCTTCATGCTTATCCTTCTACCAGCGGATTAGCTTGACCAGTTCTGGGATCTGAATAACGCTACCAGCAGTTCGTTGTAGTTAGCTGTACATACAGAAGTCTCAACCTCTACAAGTAAGGCCCAGGAGATACGTACGCGTTATCTTACTACTGCATATCGATCCGTCAGACCGAATCCTACAGACGCAATGGCATCACCCGCGGCGAAAGTGATGCGAGCTTGGCTCTACTCAAACGCCGCCACCGGCCTCCACAAGAACCTCACGCTCAGCACTGCGGCGGCTCATCCAAGACAAATTTCCAAACTGGCGGCGGACGAGCTCTTGATTCATGTACGGGCCACAGGCCTCAATCCGGCCGATTACAAAATTCCCGAACTACCGTATGGTATGTCACGTCTGATGGTATCCGTGCCCGCTTCCCCGGGTTTCGACTTTGCCGGGACCGTCACGGCGTTAGGCGGCGGTGTTAAAGTCGCTGCGGTCGGCGACTCCGTCTTTGGTAGACTCGACCCGACCCGTTTCGGCAGTCTGGGCGAGTACATTGTGGCTCGCTCTTCGGGGTGTGCGCGCATGCCTCAAGGCTTGAGCTTTGAGGACGCGAGTGCTATCGGTTCTGCCGGGCTGGCGTCGTATAACAGCATTGCTCCATACGTACCAGACACTGCATCCACTAAGAAGGATGGCGGATTCCGCGTCTTTATTAATGGCGGCAGCGGTGGCACCGGCACGTTTGGTATTCAAATAGCCAAGTTGTTGGGCTGTCATGTCACAACGTCATGCTCGGCGCGTAATCTAGAGCTGTGCAAGGCCCTCGGTGCCGACGAAGTCATTGACTACACTCAAGGCAATCTCGTCGAAACGCTCAAGGCAAAAGGCCCTGTGTTCTCACTAGCCGTGGACAATGTTGGCCTGCCTGCGGACCTTTACACAGCAGCCGACCATTTCTTGCTCCCGAAGGGCACCTTCGTGCAGGTCGGTGCTGATGTATCCATGGCCGGCAGTAAGTTACTTTTACTCCCTTCCCATGTTCGCCGGAACATGTGCTCTTTACACAGATCCCGAATCTCTGCAAAACCGATTACTGACCTTTGATCTGGAAGTGCGATTGATGACGTCGCGCATGCTGAGACCATCGATACTGGGCGGTGGGTCGCGAACTTTCAAGTTCCTGGCCTTCGCAAATAAGACTGAAGATCTCGCCCGAATCGCGGGTTGGATTGCCGATGGTAAGATGAAGGTTGCTCTTGATGAGGTTTTCGACTTCGAGAACGCGCCCGCGGCATATGAGAAGCTCAGACAGGGTCATGCCAGGGGGAAGATTGTTGTCAGAGGAGCAACTCAACCTAGCTCTTGAGTCGTCTTATATCCAAAGCAAGAGTCGGTGGGCTTCATGGGTGATAAACAGGAGAAGGCCTCAATTACATCAGGATGGTCGGAAACTCTGCACATTTCTTGTCTCATAACATATTGATAATGCGAATCGAACCGTTCGTAGCCAAAATCAAAGTGGTCATACTGGTTATCATAACTCAACTGAGGATTTGCTTTTGGCCATATTGCCTGAGATTGACATTACTGCCTATCCCAATGGCTTCTACCTGATATGTTGTGGAATAAAGCAACATGTCTGCTGCGATGCAAGCGAACGTCCCTTACCTTCCTTGGACTCCTAAGGAGTTCCCCTATTACTCCAGCTGTAATGAGTACTCCTGAAACCTTTTCCCAGGTCCAGTGCGCCATTTGAACGAGCCATTGATGAGACCCTCACCATCACACCCTGAAGCACATAGCTGAACGAAGGTGTATTATCAAGTTTTCGACCTCTAAAATGTCCTGGATAGAAAGTGACGGCGAAGCCTCCTTAGATACACATGAAATCAGTGGTTGCTAAGAGGTAAGGATACCAGAGATACTAAAAGCAATTTCTACTGGCGGCTAACTAACTAAGCCATGGCATTGCTAGATTCGACAAAAAGCCATTCGCTAAAGAAGACCAGGCCGTGATCGATTTCCAGGCCGGCAAGCCTCATTTCTGATATTTTTTTGTCAACAAAAACCAGGCGCAAGCAGATTAGGTATCGGACTACCAGCACGAAACAAAGCTAGTGATATTACGCCGCTCGCTTAGACTGAGTATCGCCTTGATATGTTTGTTGTGGCATAGTTAAGCGCCCAATGCGGGTAGTACGTAGCATCATTGGTGTAACGTTCCTTTTATTTTTCTTCGTTTCCCAGAGACCCTGGCGCATCCGCGATCTCAGGCGGTTTTTACAGCTGTCGCTGAAGCGCTAGTGCAGGAATACGGAATATTTGAAATATCAGTCTTACTACCATGAAGAAACTCTTTTGGGCAGCTATGTCTAGAGCTTCCTATCGCATTCTGTATCTTCCATACATAACAAGCAGTTGACCTCGTGCTATTCCCCCCTGCATACATATATCACAGAGCACGACAGGTATTCGAATACCCCAATGAGGTGCTTTACTTGGACAATGGAAGACAACATTGCAGAGTATGGATAACAGTGGACGTCATATCTCCTGTTACCATATTAATTGCTCTGAGCTCTGTTCATGGTCCTCAGATCTTGTGTCGCTGAATCGTGTGATGACGCACCCAGTTCATAATTAACAGATGCGATAGCAACCACCAGAATCCCACCAGAGCCTAGTTTTACGGTGGCAGGCTAACTCGCTCGATGGAATTACTCTCTCGATGGGGATGAGCAGATATACATGGCACCAACTTCCATCGTTGATACGCGATCAGGATTGTGGTCTGCCCATAAAGGACACCATAACCGAAACATTTCCCGACTTCACAACCTACACAAGGATCAGGTTGCTACATAAGGCAAGTGGGGCAGAAACGATTGGACAGGATCTTACCAAAATCGAGCTGTGCGATAACCTTTTGTCCAAGCGCTTGGCATCCTTAATTTAAGCTTTAATGGAAGTCGCAGCCGTTTATTCCTCGATTCCGACACTTCCACAAGCTCGAACTCGAGGAATCTCAAAGTGCGAGCATTGTTTGAAATCCAAATGGTTCTATCTTGGAGAGAAGTCGGAATCTCCCGTAACAGTGTCTTTAATGGATAAACCAGAATGGAGATCGTTAACAATCAATTGCCGTCGGTTTAGTTAGGTCACTCAAGTCAAGTCAGTAAGAGAACAGCAGCCAATATCGGCTCCCTTCAGCTTGCTTGCTCGAGACCCAGGCGAATATCCGACTGCCTGACGAACATTCAAAGATACTTGTGACCTTGGTGAGCCTCCTAGCTTCAGCCACTGCAACTGTGCAAATCCACAGTCGTTCGTATTTAGACATTACAAACTGGGGGAGTGATGAGCGATCGGCTAGAACAGACATATCTCACGGACATTACCACTGGAAATATAACTACGTGCGCTGGGGCCAATTCGTTTGTCTCTTACCGCTAATGAGACCGCACCTACACCCTGCAAATCAGGCTATGCGGTGGCGCCCATCCCACCCATTGACTTCTGCAAGATTCTTGCCATTTCTATGCGGGTCTCTCCAGACATCATCGCGCATTACGCCTGAATTGTGTTGGTCAAATCCGGATTCTTATGGATGTACTGGAAGTCATGTGCCATGACACGTATGAGGCCCTGGCATCACACATGAGGTATCTGCAGTCGAAGAAGAATAACTTGTCAGGTCGACCTCTAGAAGCTCCTAAGAAAATCAAGTAAGGAAGTAAAGCCTCCTTAAATACTTAAGAATACAGCAGTAGCTTAAAGGAAGCGATATTGAAGGTGTTTGATATCAATCTCTTATAGGGCTGATGAAATTAGTCCAAAACCTGGGCTTCACACAAGTCTCATTTTATCGAACCGATCCCTCTTGCCTTGTCGTCCCCACACATCCCCCTCGAGTCATCATGGGATTGTGAACATGCTCCCGTTGCTGCTTAATCTTTCACTTCTCTGGTCCCAAACCCCCCGACTGTGTCGCGTCAGCACCCCCTCCCTCTCCAGCCGGGCCGAATTTAACCCCTGGATATTAAAAGTTAGAGTAATCCCATTTGTCTTGCGGACCATAAAAATAATGCATGGAACTTACATAGCGTATAGACGAATTTGGAGATCACCGGAACCCAAGTCGCGAGGGCAACAATCTGGCCAAAGCCCCACTCATTCGACTCGTCCGAAGCCCCGGCAACTTCGATGATACGTGCGCGCAGCACTGTAAACACCCCAAGGAAGAGCCACATCGCTATCCAGGCCAAAAGCGGCAAGCCAAGCGACACTACCCGGATGAACTTGGGTCTTTTTGTTTCATCCCCGGCCCGACGCTTGTAGAAGGCCAGCACGAGAAGGCAAATCAGACCCAGACCGGAAACCCCGTCAACGATGATTCTTATTACCTCGTGGTAGCCCTCGGCTAAGACCGGGCAGAAAAGCTCGAATGGATGACCAATGGAACCGGCCTCGATAGCAGTTGCGTTGGGATCTCTGTCTCTGCCGAGATTCACGATGGCAAGCATGAGGGCCCAAAGCACAAAGAGGATAACCAATTGCAGCCTCTTTGCCTGCTTGGTCTTGAGTTTGTCCTCGGGACGGGTCTCCCGATCGGCCTTCCACCTGGCCATTTGGTACATCAGAATTGCAGGACAAATCGAAAAAACGGAGACGAGTGTGGACGTGATAGTCTCGTACGTGGTGACCGAGTTAGGGTCATTGCGTGCCACGATGACGTAGTGGAGAGACGCGAACATGACAGCGATGCTGAAGAGAAAGACGCCGTATGCGAGGTCGTTCAGCGTCTCTAGAAAGGCGACCAGAAGCCTGGGACGATTCTCCTTCGATCGCCAGGCGAGTAAGACGATGAAGAATATCGTCGCAAGGATGGCCTCGATATAGTAGGATGTGAAGACCTAGCATTGGTTGTCAATATCGTCCGCTGAATGACAGATCGCTGGTTTTACTACTCACGCCGATGCCAGCAAGATCGGCATTCCCATCCCAACCGAGCGATCTGCACACCGAAGCTCCGCAATTGGTGAGGGCCGGCTGGACGTAGGAGATGAGAAATTGCTCGTAAGCCCCGTCACCGGCCCTCTGCGCTTCCATCTCTTCGTCCGCGAACCATTGAAGCAGTTGGCCGTCTGTAACAGTCCCGTCCTCGCGCGGTCTATTGAAGAGGACACGGAGGTACTCGGCGGTCATAGTCATACCGGGACCCCGGTATGTCTGGGCCTCGATCTGTTCTGGGGTAGTCATCCATGTTGCGAAGAACTCGCCAGCATATTTGCAGCTCGTTTCGTCGGCACTATCTGCCTGCCACGATGGGGTAAACGATGGTCTGGGATCGGACGACATCAGTTAAGTTTTCGTGAATTCAACTTTAGAAATGTGTCTTCGCGTGAGGTGAGAATTGCCAAGAAGTGATAGAGAATGATGCTGGGGGATGACTCTTCTCTATTCACCTCAAATACGGGGCGGGCTTTATTCTTGATGCGGCTCTTCAACATCCCATTTACTCGATCCGCCCACCCACCCCTCTTGGTTGTCTTCATTACCGAGCCTAAACAAGCCCAACTCCCATGTGACGAGATGCTCTGCAATCTGATTTGCCATTAAACGAACTGCGGCGTCGCCGAATATTGAGTTTGTTACCCAGTTCGGCTTCAAGGGGAAGAGTCGTAATGCGCGTACATGATGAAATGCATGATACATACCTAACGGGGACCCTGGTCTTGCTGATCCTCGTCACAGACGTAGCTGAAAGGACAAGGCTCTGGAAACTAGCGCACTGAGAACAAGCTGAGGCTTATGGCTTCACACCACACAGCTCGAACATGGCCGTCGATTGATGAAGTCTCGACAGCTCTCCCTTCCCTGGCTGACGCCACAGGTGCCTCGCTCTGCCTGTACGTCGACAAGTGTGCCGTTGAGAAAGCACTCCGAACTACGCCGCTTTGGACTGTCTCTTGGCCCCCCGCAATATCCGTTTCAACACGACGAAAAGCCGATTTAACCCAAGAAGCTGATATCAAAGACGGAGCTAGTCACCAATGACAACTCGCATACCAGAGCTAGGGCCATGTGACCCCGATTGAATTCGGCACAGGGTTAGTAATACTCTCCCAAGGCCTTAATTTTATTTCCCATATTATCAGGGTTTCGCGCGGTTCTGTGGCCGCGTATGCGAGTCATCTGCCGCTTCCATCAGTCTAAGTAGTACGGAAATTACGAACTATATGGGGGAACATGATGCTACTACTGAGGATTGGGGTTGGTCAAGCAGCGGGAGGGGTTGTGTAAGTTAGGGATCGCCGTCACGGTTGCCCTGCAGGTGCTGGGAACAGCTGGTTTCCCTTATACGGCTGAGATGCTTGAATATTAAAGTATCGACTTGGCATGTGATGCGAGTGATGGACGTGGTTGAATAGCTGGTTTGAGCCAGCTTGTCAAAATGTCTTCAGTCAGCCACAGACGACCAGCCAAGGGATTCATTACCACCTCTGGAAGTCAGAGTCGGGTTTCTCTATCGGCCTCACTATAGTTCTACTCCAGTTTCATCTATTGGCAGATCCAGACTGGATAGGACGCCGATCCCGAGTTGGAGACAAGGCTCCGATGCAGGAGCAGATTTCGACCCAAGCATAGGTGCGAGAAGTGGTCGCCGCTGATTCAGCTAAAGTCCAATGAATTATATCTGGGCATATACAACACCCAATGAGGTGTCCTATCTTGTGGACGGTGCTGGAAAGCACAGCGCAGGCTGGTTCAATACAGGAGGCATTTACTGAGCGTGTAGATGCAGGTTACAGGGTATGCCTACATCGCGCTATACATGAGGAGATGGGTCGAGACCTTCGACATAGCATATAGATGCCGACATACTGTGTGTCTGAGAAGTCAGAAGTGGCTTCTGGGTACACTAACCACCCCGGCTTCTCGGGTACACTAACCACTCCGGATTCTCGGGTACGCTAACCACCTCGTATGTACTGTACTACTTTGTGTCTAATTAAGCACGTGCTGTGGTGGAAGAGCCAATACTGGACCCCGCAAGTTCGTGACCTTTACCTCTACTAATACCTGCCAGCAGTCCGCTTCTGGACTTCCCGGTCCTCTTCGCCGTCGCATGATCCCATCCATGGTCTTAGGAGATGAAGCATATCTCTGCTTCTTACTTTCGTTGTGGATGCAGGTTTGCGAATTTTCGTCCAAGTCATCGATGACCAGAGTCTTTGCCTGCGAAACGGAGGAACACAGCGATTAGTACATCTCGCCATGAAGGCCTTTACGACTTTTAGAAACTTGGAGAAACCCGTTAGATCCCGGATTTGATTTGGTCAGGTCCCCTCGTACCTCCATACTTGGCGACTTACTGCCGACGTCCCTCTCTGTCGCATCTCGAGTCAACCACACCTCCAACCATTGACTCTACAAAGGGCAGAAGACTTGTTATGATTGGTATGATGCCGCCGGTAGCGTTCTTGCTATCCTAACCTCCCTTTTAGAACAGTCCGACCGTTCCCATCATGTAACTGTCGTCCCTATCTCTGCGTACACCAGTTGAAGGCACTCCCATCCCATCTAGATCTCCCTCTCGATATTTGATCTCATCCCTGAGTTACGTTGTATTTGTTTTTTACTCCCAGTAAATAACCCGTTGTCATGGGGAAAATGTGGGCCTAAAGGGCTCAAATCAGACATCCCTGGTAAGCCCCACCAGGGCTATAAAAGGGGTTTCGATCAGCCTAAGTGGCTTTGGAAGATCTTTCCCTACTGAGAATCAGAGTTGCCAATATAGCATCAATTTCTTCTGTGACACCTGTCCAGCGGTGTAAGCACGGAGCGTGGTGAAGCGTTTCCCACTGTGGAAGATTCTCCCGCATACACGCCTCTTATTGTCAACGTCAATGGAAGCATGTTCGTGCCTTCTTGGTCGCATTAGCGAGAGATCAAGGAATGCTGTCCGAGACGACGTGCTTGAATTGAACTATGTTTTCCCCGGCCAGCTCTGGTTTCTTTCGAGATCCCGGAACTTGATGGTGTTCTGATGCTTAGTGTCTGCTTGTGTTCCTTCCCAGATAAAATCGGAGAGGCGACACTTTACCCCTATTCTCTAGTGAGTGCTGGGACAAATTCAAAGGTTATGGTACACCCAATGCTAAGCCGCATCTTTCGAGAAAGGGTAGGAAAGCATCATTTTCATAGTCACGAACCTTGATGACCAAAGTAAATCTATGAAGATTCCCATAGCCCCGCGCTATGCTGTCATCAGTTAATGTTCAATGACCACCCACAGCCCTCATCCTTTCGCATTGCCCTGTCAAGTCTTTTGCTTAATGTCACATGTCCTAGCAACCAAGTCTCCAATGGCTGCGATTGTTGTACCACCCATGATATCGAATACAGTAACATTCGCACTAAAGCTGTTGCTTATCCAGTTTCTCAACTCGACCGCCATGAGGGAATCTACGCCATAATCCGAGAGGTATCTACCTGTATCGATGTCATCCGGAGAGATAGATAACGTACGAACTAGTTTGGACGAAAGCGCATCCACCATGACCCTCGCACGCTCCTCAGGTCCTGTCGCTTGCCTGAAGATGAGCCCGGCGTCTACGGAAGTCTGTCCTGGTAGGCTCTGGTTAGACCCCTCCGTCACGTGGGTGAACGCAGCAAACAGCGGGCGTTCCCCGAAACCGATAGCTGGCTGCCCTCTCGAGAGAAGGTCTGACGGAGTGACAACACCGATAAGGACTTGACTCTTCTCAGGTGACAATACGCCAAGGCCAGAGTCGCAGAAAAGATTCAGCAGAGCAATGAATTCGTCATCTTCGATTTGGCCCATATCTGCTGTTTCCACCCTCTTGCGTTGGTACAGCTCGGTCTCCGCGATTATTCCGATAGTCCGCATCCACCCTATATCGAAGGAAACCGCTTTCTGGCCGTGTCGTGTACGGTAGTGGGCTACCGCATCTTGAAAAGCGCACCCAGCGGCGTAGTTGGCTTGCGCCGGGTTCCCGTATATACCGGCTAGTGAAGAAAGGAGCACAAAGAAATCAAGGGACGAAGGAAGGAGCTGATGCAGATTCCAAGCAGTATGAGCCTTAGACCGCAGCGTCAATTCCCATTGCGCGTGGGACATGTTCTCGAACACGGCATCCTATGTGACATAGCTCAGTATTGCATCATCCAAAGTAACATAAGAGGGACCCACCTGCAGGACCATCGCAGCGTTAATGCAGCCTCGAATAGGAGGCATCGTCTGAGCGCAGTTTTCTAGCAGTGCAGATAGTGCTGTAGCTGAAGACACGTCACAAGCAGGGGTTACAATATGGACGCCACGCCGTCTCAACTCAGAGACTGTGTGATGCGCTGCTGAAGAACCAGCACCCCCAGATCTTGTTGGCACGATCAGGTTGCGTGCGCCTTTATCCACTAGCCAACTAAGGACGGCACGCCCTATACCTCCAAGCCCTCCTGCCACGAGGTAAGAGGCATTCTCGGGGCACTTCCACCTGCGCCGATTAACCACCTGTTTCTGCAAGGCACTGGTTTTAGCTAAATACTTTAAGCAGGTACTAACATTCTTACCTGCACCACTTCCGAGTCTTGTACTGAGATGACAATTCGTCCTGTGTTTCGACCGCCTTGCATATACCGAAAAGCTGCTTCGACATTGGCCACAGTGTAGACGTGGAGCGGGGTTGGGTAGCTGATTCGTCCTGATATTACCAGGTCCATCATCTCCTGTAGTAGGCCAGAAAGTAAAGTCTTGTTTGTCTGACAAAGGTGATGCAGATCAACCGCAGTGAAGCTGATATTCCGGGCAAAACCAGACATAGGCAACGGCGAATCAGCCATGATATCCGTCTTCCCAATTTCGATAAACCGACCAAAAGGTGCCATGCACTCCCATGATGCCCGCAGTCCGTCCCCTGAAAGCGAGTTCAGGATCACGTCCACACCACAACCATTTGTTCTGCGCATAACCCCCTGGGCAAATGACGTGTTGCGACTGTAGAAGATATTTTCGGCTGGAATACCAAACTGTTCTACTAGGAGCTGCCTCTTTTCGTCGAAACCGACGGTTGCATATATTTCTGCTCCTAGCATTTTGGCGACCGAGATGGCCATTTGCCCTGTGCTGCCTGATGCAGAGTGAACCAGGATCCTTTCGCCTTTCTGAAGTCGAGCGACATTGACCAAGCAGTGATAAGCTGTAATTCCCGGGTTGATACAGGAAGCACCTGTTTCGAACGACATACTATCGGGAATCCTGACGCAGGCTAGGGAAGGGCTTCGGGGATATGTGCGCATGCATCCTGCCGAAACCATTGCAATTCGATCGCCAGGTTTAAATCCAGATTCAGAGCTTGCGCGAGTCACGACTCCAGCGCAATCGTGCCCAAGATCTTGTCCCTCGAGCCTGCCGAGGGCCACAAATAAATCTCGGAAACTTAGCGCCCAGACCCTGGCTTGAATCTCGACTTCCCCAGGCCCAAGATCGGTTTCTACTCCAGGATCTTCTGTGTATGACAAAGTATCAAGCATTCCTGGTGTGGCAATGGAAAGCTTTAGCGGTGGGCCAGGCAGCCATTGCTCCTCGCATGGTCGAGCAGAGATCTGCGACTGCACTTGCTCGTTGAGTTGAATCTCTTCATAAAGTCGTGCAGTCTCGATTCTGCCATTGCGGATAATGAACTCGACCTCGGAAGTAGGACTCTGAGTACAAAAAGAATCATTGAGAATCCTGACAATATGCTCTGTGCAAGTCTCGAAATCGTCCCAAGTCGACTCGATAGAGAGAGTAATGAAACGACGGTCCAACGCTTCAGATCTAATACTGCGTAGAAACCCTTTTGCAAGGCTATAATGAGGGGGGCTCGGCTCTTCCCCTTGACTGCTTGAACTGACCCATAGTAGGCGTTGAACACGTGTGATGGTCTCCTTCAGAGCTCCATAATCTTCCTTTGACAACGTGTACAGGAATGGTTTATCAACCTCGAGAAGTGATAGGACCACGTCGGACTCGTTGGGTTTGAGAGTACTCATTTTTGGGAGAGATACGACCATGGTTTCCGACCATGCTGGTGACTGCTTGTATTGGTCCAGAATTGCACTAGCGAGGGCAACTTGACGATGAAATCGCTCATCCACGACTAGGAAAAGCACCGATGCCGCGCGCCCATTCTGCACCTGGTGAGGTGTCTGCTGAACTCTTGAAACTATAACACCGGAAAGGTGTAGTGAATCCTCCTTGTGATCTCTGAGAACCAGTTCGTTACCTGAGAATCCGTTGTCCTTCAAGAGCTGGTCCCATCGTTGCTGTGAAATAGCAGGTCCGTGTGCTCGCCAATCTTCTACGCTCAGCCACCATCCCGGAAGCACGCCAAATACCAAATTCGTCAGCACAGAACGTGGTTTCAGGATCTCAAGAAATACGAGCTGACCACGTGGCGTAAGAAGTTTGTGAAGGTTCCGAAGGGTTGCAGCTAGATCCTTTGTTGCGTGCAGCACACTGCCGGCAACAACCATATCATAAACCCCAGGGGTGAACCCTTGGCGCTCGGGCCCGGATTCAAGATCGAAGGTCCTGAACTTCACTCTGTTGTCGTCACCAAACTTCTTCCTCGCATTTTCGAAGAAAGATGGCGAGATGTCGGTATATATGTACTCGGAAAATCTTTGGCCTCCGCTAAGCTTCTCGAACTGCTGCAGGGTAGAAAGGATATGCCTTGTCATACTACCAGTCCCAGCTCCAACTTCCAAAATTCTAAGTTGGGGATTCTCGTGAGAAGCTAGATCGAGATACTGGCGCAACCTAAAATCACAGTTGAGGTCAAACATCTCTCGATAATAGTCCTCGGCGAGTCCCGTGGAGAAGACTAGCTCCAGCGGATCCGTGTCTCCGCGGAGTATAGCTCTTATGTTAGAAGCGACGGTGGGGTACAACTTCCAACTCGGACGCTCTTCTCCCATCTGTCGGAGCATTTCTGCCAAATTTTCATCGCTGCCAATGCGAATATCTGAGGAAAGAAGAGGTGTTCCCTCGACATAATCATTCATCCAAGAGACTAGCTTCCGTAAATGTACGGGAGAGTTCTCCAGATCGATGGAGGGTAATTGCTTCAGAGTTCGCCGAACTACGGTGTCGAAAACCGCTTCCAGCCTGAGGTAAAATTCTGCCATTCTCTCATCCAGATCTCTGAAAGTCTCCGCATTGCACGCATCGTGCAGTTGTTGGGGACTTAACAAGCTGAGTTGCGGTTTCCATTCGACTCCATACAACAACTTTTTGATAGCATCATTGGGGGCAACGTTCTGCGATACTGGCGCCAGCTCCAGCGACTGAATTGTACACAGGGGTGACTGGTCATCTGCAAAAGCAGAAATAGTGCTTGTGACGCCTGACTTGTCGAGGACGCCTGCCGTAGTTACTAGAACGTGCAATTGAGCTGTGTCTGTCCACCCGGACGCAGAGAACCATGCGTTCCGCACCCTGCGTGGAATGACCGTGCTGGTTTTCTCCATAGAAAGCCCCTTTGAAGCCGGGGCAAGCGACAGATGGACCGCTGCGTCTAACACTGCTGGATGTACGATGCTAGTTGTTTGCGACGAGCTGGACTGGATTCGCCCAATAGCTCTCTCATTTCCATCCCATAGTATATCTTGCAACAGCTGGAATGACTTGCCATATGCGACACCTGAATTTTTCGCCAAATTGTAAAACGCTCTTGTGTCCAATTTTTTAATGCAAGTGGCTTTTGCAGAACGATACGATCGAATGACTCGTTCTTCCTCCAGCCGCCTTTCTTGACCACCATCAATTGGTGGTGCTGTGTTCTCTTGGAACTGGGCTTGAACTGTGGCCTGAAAGCACCTACTCCAGCGGTTGTTGCAATATGCGAAGACGGTAATACTGTGCCAAGACGTTTGTTTCTCAAAAGACCTCTGAAGAAACCGCAGTTGGAGTATAGTTTCGGTAACTTCGTCCTCAGATATGGCGATGGGGTTGATGAACTCCGCTTCTCTAAATAAGTATCCAGCAACTGGTCGATTCGAGGACGCTACCTGCTTGACAGCTTCCATTGCCATGATTATCATGGCTGTACCTGGCACAATGACGGTGTCGTTGACCTACTCACGCCGTGAGATGCAGATATTACCAAGATGTAACAATGTAACTTACAATGTGATCTTGCGTCCACCCCATCGTCTCTGAACTCCAGAAATTTCGCCATTTAGGCTCAAATGGGTTCCAATCGTGCGAGCGAATCCCCAGAACGTCACTTGTGCTGGGTAGCCGTAGTCGATAATCACGGCTAAGCCTGGACTCGCTCCAATATTTCCGCGAGTGGTCGAATGGATAATGTGGAATATCTACAAGGAAGGGGGTAGGTTCTTTGCTAGTAGCGGCTCCTTGTTGGTTGGCTGATAAGATCGAGACTGGATAGCCACGACAGAAAAGTGTTCCGAGTAGTACGAGGATAGAACGGGATGCCGAAACTGTGCGATCTAGGACATGACTGTATCTCGCTATCTTCTGGCTGTCTTCCGACACAATATCCCGCAGCGGGCGGCGTAATGCGCAGTGGGGCCCAACCTCAACGAGGTCCGTTACTGTCTTCATGCTTGCTAAGGTGCTCAGCTTCGAGGCACCAGATAACAGATTCGACACGGCGTCGTAGAACCTCACAGGCGAGACCAGGTTATCGACCCAGTACTGTGGTGTGGATAGCTGTGCTGATGGAACGACCCGGCCAGTTACAGATGAAACCATGACACTCAAGCGAGCGTCTTCGCCTTTGTCTAGGTCCCCCAAGAGCTCGAGATACTCTGCTGAGATAGCCCGCATAATAGGTGAATGGTATGCAACCCCAACCTGTAGTTTCTGGGCCACAATGCCGTCCTTATCGAGTTGTTCTTTTATGATGTCAACTGCTCTCTCATCACCAGAAATCGTGCAATTGGTCGGGCTGTTGATACAAGAAATGTGAACAGACCCGGTAGAGATTGAGGGGCTTCCTAGAAGATATCCGTGCATGTCAGACTCCGATAAGTTAACAGACATCATAGCTGCTGGCGTAGACGTTGCTGCAACGAGCTTCCCAGCTAATTGCCCGCGGTAGTAGGCGACCCGGAGAGCAGACTCCAATGATAAAGCTCCTGTAGTGTATCTACCCAAAATTCAGCATAATATGGTACGAAGGCTAAAGTCATATGAGACTTACGCAGCAGCAATTTCGCCAGAAGAATGGCCAATGACCGCTGAGGGGCTAACTCCAAACGATCGGAGGAGTCGCACAAGGGCAATCTGGAGAGCAGTACATAGCGGCTGACTGTACTCGGGTTTGTGAATATTATCCCTGTCCCGGATAGCATCTAGTCGCGTTAGCAGCCTTTCAAACTGTACAGAAGCTATACATACCTAATACAGACCATTGACACCCCAGAGTCTGAAATATCTTAGACGCGTGGTTTAAAGAATCTTCGAACTCGGGATAATGTAGCAGTTCCAGGCCCATGCCAGCATACTGTGCCCCCTGGCCAGTAAAAATGAATGCTAGGACGGTTTGGTTCAACGCCCTCATCGACTTTTTCGCTGAAAAAAGCCCGGATTCATCCATGTGCTTCTTGCTATCAACAACCACATAGGCCCTCCAAGGCATGTGAGTTCTCCGAGCTGCCAAGGTGAAAGCAAACATGTCGAGTTTGCTCGGGCTACCCGCTATCCGGGTCTTGTAATACTCTTCGTACCGATTGGTGACGCGTTCAAGGCCATTCTCATCCGCTCCTGTCCATACTAGGAGGCGTGGCCGGTTTTCACCTTTTCTTGAACCATTCACAACTCCGTTCGTATGTTCGGTGGCGAAACAGTTATGATTGCCAACCAACCCTCGGCTTTGCAGGTAATGGAATGCATCGTCTAAGACAACATGCGAGTTACTACCACCGAATCCGAAGGAATTCACCGAAATTCGGCGTGGGCCAGTGCCCGGCCAGGGGATGGCTTTATCTGGTATCTTGAAGAGTTAACAACTTTATGTTGGACCATAGCGACAGCGTACTAACCTCTGTATGATAAAAGTCCACATCAATTTGAGGATCTGGCTTCTCGAAGACAGCATTAGGGGCTATTATGCCTTTTTCGAGTATCATGACCGCCTTGAGAATTCCAGCGAGACCGCTTGTGCCTTCAACATGACCAATGTTGGACTTCACAGAGCCGCTAGATTAACCGTAATTAACAGGAGTGGTCTAAGAAGCTTAGGGCTAGTGAACACGTACACGTAGAGCGGTTCTGCCGATGAACGGGATGACCTAAATACTCGTCCTATGGCCTTGATTTCGATCGGATCGCCAATAGGGGTCCCAGTTCCTACCCGACGCAAGTGATGGTCAGATGCATGGATAATATGTGGAGTGTAAGTGGCTTAAGTCACATACCGTGAGCCTCGACATATCGAGTGTATCCTAATTCCAGCCCGGCCTTAATATACACACTTCGGATTAAGTCTTCTTGCGCCTGCAAAGATGGTTGTGTCAGTCCGGGTGTGCGGCCATCCTGGTTACAGTCATTTGCTCTGATAATTGCTCGAATCGTATCACCATCTCGCAAGGCATCAGGGAGAGGTTTGATGACGATTCCTATCACCGCTTCTCCCCTGGCATAGCCATTTGCGAGATGATCGAAGCTTCGACAAACGCTGTCAGGAGATAGGAAACCCATATTTCCTAGAAGAACCGAACATTCGGGTCCTAGCATGAGGTTGCTCCCTAGAACTAGTGCCTAGCCCTATCGTTAGAAGTCCTGACAGCACATCTTGAAGTGAGCTTCAGCTTACCGCTGACGCACTACCGCTCCGTAAGTAGCGGCACGCTATGTCGAGACCTACCATGCTACTGGAGCATGCCGTGTCCACAACAGCACTGGGACCTCGCAAATTGAAGTACCAACTAACTCTGTTGGCTAGCATCGAAGGCGAACAGCCAGTAACGGCAAATCGTGAGCCCTGGTCTATATCTTTGGAATTGAATCGCGTATAATCGTCCGTGGTGATAGACGCAAGGACAGCTGTACGTGAACCGCGAAGGCGCTCCATTGGGATGCCGGCTACCAATAATTAACAGCCATCCGGTCTAATGCCTTAAAGGAAGTAGTACCGTCTTCAAACGCATGGTATGACGTTTCTAGAGCCATGCGGTGTGCTGGGTCCATGGCGGCAGCTTCTTTGGGACTGATTGAGAAGAATGGTGCATCGAAAGCTGCAGGATCTCCGCTCATGAAATGCCCTCCACGCGCATACAGCTACAAGCAAGTTAGCAGTGTTATTTAACTTTATTAAGACACATACTGTCCCAGCTTTCTTGGAGCCGCCATCATAGAAGGCATCAATATTAGCGCGAGTCTCAGGCCAATCCGTCATGAGATTCCTGTGGCTCGAAAGAACCTCCCAGAAGCCCAGCTCGTCTTCAATTCCCTGGGGTAACTTGAACGCAAATCCAACTATGGCGAGAGGATCCATGACGACTTGGCCACTGCTAACTCCGGAGAATATTTTGGGGGGAGAGTCTCGTGGAGACCACTATGTAGACAGTAGTAAAATTGCCGTAGCTCTTGGCCAACCTGGGAGAAGGGTTGAAGATCACAGTGAGCTCCAAGATAGTATCCAAAGGATGGAAGCAAAGCAGAAAATTGTGATCCACGGAAGCCCTGGGGATCGAACCAGACTCTCGAGAAAGCTCGCCAGTAAGGCTAAGTGTAAGATTATGCTCAGTCCGTATATCTTACATATCGGTCGTGTTCCACTAGGGAATCCAATCCTCTCATCATCGTCTTTCGATCAACAGTCTATCTCGCTCAATATGCACTCTAAGGATCAATCTGACATCTGGGTGCGTATACAAATACACTCTATATCGTGTTAATTCCAGCATGACCAGGATACCCCAATGAAACCGAACCATTACTTCAAGCGCCTGGTGTCCATCATTCGGCTATGAGATCCATCTTGTTGGTCCAGTTTATGCAGCCGGAAGAATGCTCGGATCGATTGTTGTACGAGAAATAGGGTTCTCGGCCGGCATTACCCCAGTCTACTCAAACACAGTATTCACAGCTCGTGTGAGGGTAAGTACGCACGGACCCAGCAAGTAACCAGCACGCCCGTCCCATCCGGCTTGGCCCAGCTCATAAGATGACAACCCCTCTCAATGCTCCAACCCCTCAACGCGCCAGCGTTTTCTCATACAAATCGTCAAAATCGCTATGTTTTCGCAACGGTATTATATATGAATAAAAATTGGAAAAGTAAACGGATTTCCCCTTTTATTTCAAATTTACCTAAGGCGTCATTTAAAGAAAGAAATTACACCACAATTGTCACACTATTACGTAAAGTACTTACATACTACAAAGTGTGATTTCAAATACAACTTTCCGTTAACTTTAAAGTCTAAATATCTTGAGAGCAATTTTATAACATAGGTAATGGAAATTAAAAGTATAATAAAATACTATTATTATATTATAACGGCTTAATTATATTAACTTATAATTTATTTAATTTATTATAAATGTATTTAAAATATTGAAAAAGTTTCTCTATATTATTCTTTAGCTCTATTATATATTGGTTAATATTTTTTTAATTAAATAACAAAGTTTTAGATAGTTTTTTAATTTAAAAAATATAAATATTTATTAATAATTCTTTTAAAACTACTTACGATTACTTATTTTAACTAATTAATTCTTGTAGTTTATTTCCTACTATATTTATTGATAATTTACATGTAGAAATATTAAAAAGTATATAATCCTAATTTTCTTAATATAAACGTCAATAATTTCGTCTAACAATTCAAGTACGCTTTATTTTTCCATGTTTAGATTGATTATGCGCAGAAAATTCTTTAATCCTATATTTGTTGATTAATTACGAATTCGCGATTTCGGTGCTTTCGTATGGGAAATGGCGTCGCTTTTGGGAGGTCGGGGGTAGATGGGAGTGTCGTCTTACATGGAGGTACGTTGCAGCGAGTTGTCCACTGCCGCGGGCTTGGAGATAGGGGATTCATTAACAAATGTTCCTCCAATCTTCTCATTGGTATTTCGCGCTGACCTCAGGCCTCTATTGCAACGTGTATCACATTGTAATTTCTTGGCAGTAAATCTGCCGAGCTTTGCAGCAACCTGCAGTTCCGCCAGATCATATCTGCTATTCCTATTGGTGATCGATGAGTAGAGGGCAATTGGAGTCCTGCGGTCCATTATGCACCACAGAAGGTCCCATCAAATGTTTGGTTGTCGATAGCGCGTTTCTCGTCTAGTGTTTCGTATGGGGTTGCAATTGACACCCATATGCTTTATATTGCAACACGACGTACTTCTACTCCGTTCCTACGGTGAAGCTTTCTTCTCCGCCCATGTAATGACGCGGCCGCCTTCCGTGCGGAGGATCTTTGCCATCACAAAGCGCCAACATCGACGACCTGTCAGCACCAGTAGCCCCCCCTCGTTCTGGAGGTCACATGCGGCGCGTGGGGCGATTGCGCCGGGTGAGCGGGTGTACTTCCGCAACATGGCGTTACTTCTCACCCGCACATGAGCCATTGGAAAGGGTATTATCTGACGCAATCCTCAATTGCAGGTTCTGCAACTCGTATCACCAGAGGCGAACGTTAGAACGGGGTAGAGCGGCTTGTTTCTGGAGAACATGCTTGGCATAACCTTGCACTATGCCAATAATTAAACACTTAGAGATGCTACAGCACAAGAATCACGAGTTTTAGGAACCGTTAAGATCTGTTGTATAAGACAATATTGCTTTGAAGTGTTGATTTCCCTGGGTAACTTGCCCTCGACTTAGGCGGGTTTGATATTAACTGTCCAAGATGACCTTCTGCCCAATCTTCTTCTCTGACTTAGTTGTAGTGCGGCAGGACTCATAGCTGCTTACGATAGCTAAACTCCTCTTCACAGATAAGGCTTTATCTGCTCCTCCGTCCATTCCCAGAATTGCAATGCGATCCCTGTACCGCCTTCTTCGACATGCCTAGCACCCGCTTCAAGATCGTGGCGCAATGGGGCCACCCGTCCCCAGGGAATGACTAGAAGGAGGGTTTTAGCACGAGAAGGTAGGAGGCTGAAGAATATACCCAGACGCATTCTTACCCCATTTTCCAGAATCTTCCATCGTGACCTTGGGGGAAATGCCAGCAAACAGTTGTGTGTAAGCACCGTAGATAGGGGGATAAAGGAAGACTCTCCTCAGGATCGCATGTATTAACGCTGCTTCTGTACGCCAGAGCTCTGAATCAAGGTTGCCAGGGTTAAGCGGAATGCTGACAATGCCATCCTGCTTATGTCGTCTGGCGTATTCCGTCCCATAGTATATGTTACCGACCTTGCTTTGTGCGTATTTCCTCCATGAGAAGCGTTCCTGGTGGTAGTCCAGGTTATCCAATTGAATTCCACCATTCGGGGCCCAAGCCGACTCGGCGGCTACCGAAGACACCCATACCACTCGAACAGTGCTCGGAGTCTCTGTCCTGGCTGTCTCAATGAGCATTGGCGTCAATAGTTTTGTGAATAGAAAAGTGGCAACACAGTTCACGCCAAGTTGAAGTTCGAACCCCTGAGCCGTCTTCGACCCCTTGGGAGGATTCATCACACCGGCGTTATTGAATAAAACATGGAGCTTTCTCTCTCGGTTCATAAATTCCTGTGCGGAGCGTTTTACACTTCGCAAGTCGGTGAGGTCTAAGTGCAAAAGCTCTAGCCTCCCCAAGGAATGGTTAACCTCCTTAATTGCCTTGATCGCCCTCGCGGCCTTTTCCTCAGAGCGGGCGGCGACATAGACCGTGGCATTGTTTGCATAGAGTGTATGGGCTAGCTCTTTGCCAATCCCAGAGCTGGCTCCTGTCACGATGTAGACCTGGTTCCAGTTGTTTGGTTAAGAAGTGCGAACCAGCCGTGTTCTACCATATTATACGTACCTTGCCATTCAGATCTGGAAGGCTGTCTTCTTTGAAGCCAGGTTTTGGCGGGAAACATTGAGTGAATATACTTGATACGGACATGCCGAAGGAGGAAATATCTGCTCATTTGAGCAATCCAGATAGAGACGCAGCTAGTCTCAGCGTGGAACGACGTAATCCTTTGAGGAGCGTTACTATGTTCAACTGAGATAGTGAGGAATACGGCTGTTGTGTTTCTCTCGGATAGTAGAATTGGGCAGCCGCGTGAGGGGCGGAAGGAGTGCTCAGTCTTGTCATGGCTAGTTTCGTGCTACTCTGACGAATATTAGGATGCAAGTAGCACGTTGAGTTATGCATCATGCTCATGCATACAGCAATTCTCGGAACTTTGATGTACCTTTGCATAAGAGTTGGCTACCTACCCTTTTAATACAGATGCGGATGTTACCCTGGAGCGAGTTGTCCGCGGGATCTTCTTGGCGTTTCTACAAGGGCCTGCCTGGCCATAAATTCTTAATCATTGTCGTATTACGGCCACTACAAGCATACAAGGCGAAGGATGTCGGAGAACGGCGGATCCCCACCCCGGTGTTATCATACCCGCCTCGGAAACTGACATTACTACGCTTCTGAGTTCCTGTGGAGTTCAACGATTATCAGACTTCAGACCTTCTTTCCTGCACAGTCGACTGCTCTGTGCCACTTTTTCTCGAGTTGTTCTAACACTAACCTTGCTTACAATATGTCACCAATATTTCCCCCAGCTGAGGTGAATGCAAAACGTCTGTTCGATGTCGAGGTAATTGCTCTACCAAGATTAGTAAGAAATACAACTGACATGGGCTTCACAGGGCAAAGTAGTCCTGGTGACCGGAGGTGCATGCTCCTTCTCCCCGTGCCTTCTTGCTTCCCCCGTGCTCAGTTCTTTCCCCTTACCTGGCTAAGACACCGCATTGGCTAACATCCTTATAGGGGCGAAAGGCATAGGGCTAATGATCAGTTCTACCTTTGTCGCAAATGGGGCAAGTGTTTATATATGCTCACGTGATTCGGCGGCCTGCCAAGCCGTGGCGTCCTCACTTACATCTGACGGACCAGGAACGGCGCACGCGCTTCCCGCTGACTTATCCTCGTTTACCGAGTGCAAGCGTGTTGCACAAGAGCTATCTGCGCGTGAGCCTGCGCTCCACGTACTTGTGAACAACAGTGGGATGGCCTTTGCAGCCCCTCTGAGATCATTCCCCGACCAGGAATGGACGAATGTCTTGAAGCTTAATGTGCAGCGGGTATTCACCCTAACACAGAGCTTACTGCCATTGCTGGAAGCTGCTGGGGCCGACAGTGCGAACGCGGACAAGCAGCACTGCGCTACCATAATAAATATAAGCTCAGTGCAAGGGAACCGTGTGCCAGTATTCGAGACATATAGCTACTCCGTTTCCAAGGCCGGCCTAAATCACCTCGGGCGTATGCTCTCGACAAGATTAGCTCCGATGGGTATCACGGTCAACACGCTATCATGTGGTGTGTTTGAGACGAAGATGACAGAAAAGGTGCTGCATCGCTGGCGCGACTCACTTAAGCAGGTCATCCCGGTGGGTAGGCTAGGGGTGCCGGGGGATATTGCTGGTGCATGCCTTTTTCTTGCAAGCCGCGCCGGGTGAGTTTTCGTTTCTGTTGATGGTCGTACTGGAGGGGAAGTCATCATGGGGTTCCACTAATCCGACTGCTGCAATATAGATCGTACGTGAATGGTGCCACTATAGATCTTGATGGCGGGATGCATCTGGCTTTTGGAAAACTTTGAAACAGCTGGTAACATGGTCTTCACTTTGAATCAAGCAGGGAGCCTACAGAATCTTAAAATCTTTCACCAATGCCCTCGTTTTAACGTACTAGGAACGAAAGGAGTGAACGAGATTATTTTATCGCTATTCTTTTTTGCTGGAACCGACTTCCCAATTGGAAAGTAACTATCATGGTAGGGATGCGGCCCCGTACTTCTGGGTCCGATGGGTCCAAGTGGTATATTTTTAGAGATGTGCTATTTCTGCAGTGGTCCCACTTTTACACCTGACACCACCTGCTACACCGCCGCCACCTGGCATCATAATTATATGCAGCTGCAATTGCAATTGCAACAAATTTTTTTTTTTTTTTTTTTTTTTTTTTTTTTTTTTTTTTTTTTTTTTTTTTTT
>QJNV01000126.1:0-123057 GCA_004155935.1 Monosporascus sp. GIB2 | reverse complement strand
GATATTTCAAAGCTTCGCAGCAGCAGCAACAATAACACCGTCACTCCGCTATATCTCGCCGCCATAGCGGAGATCCCGAATCCTGAAAAAAGCGGCGCAGAAGTGTTGCAACGCTTTAAAATGCGTTGATAATAAGAAACATTATTGTAATAGTAGTTATAGCTAAAGTTTATTGCAAGTCTTGCTAATAATAAGGGTGCACCTTGATAAATCAATTGAAAATGGGTGTGATTTGCTAGTGTTTTGCATAAAGGGGGTGTCGGAGGAAACACTAGGTGCGAATTGGCAGGTGTGCCAGGTGTATGCCAGGTGTAAGTGGGGCCACTGCAGAAATAGCAAATCTCCATCTTTATTGGTCCGTTTATATATCGCCTATTGCAACTCTCAAGGACATTTTCGTTAGTTACATCATTCGCCCCACAAGACTCCCTAGATAGCTAGTATGTATACTCCCATATATTTTATGTGCAAAATGACCTCCAACACGTCCTTTGCTGTTTCCTACCACTTCTTATCGTAGCCCTTCATCTACCACTTATTGAAGGAGTTCGGTAGCTGCTTGACGAGGACTTTGCGCGAAGCCGTTGCTTCTTGATATGCCGAAACTGGGCTTTAGTGGCGCGTATTGGAAATTACGAAAAGGCCTCGGCTTGAAGCAAATAGAGCAGCTATTTCAGGGTAGGCGATAGAGCGCTATGTTCGGGTTGTGGTGGTGGTGACTTACGGATATATAGAAGCAGGTAGATTTCCATACAAATTCTATGGGAGGCTACATAAGGGTCTGCAGGAGAAAGAAAAGGGGCGGTGGAGCTAACCAACGGAAAATACCCCCTGGGGGTTGTAACCCTCACGTGGTAGATGGTGGGGTAATTAGAGGGGTAAACCCACTTCTCGAACTTTTAAGCTTATTTTTTAACATAGCCCGCAATTAAAACTTATAAAAATATTAGAAAGTTAAAATATAATTAAGATATAGGTTTGGCTACATTGTTAAAAAGCATGATAAAAAACGGGTAGAATATAACTAAAATAACTTTAAAATAATAAAGTAATTAATAGTTAAAATATTAAACTTAGATAAAATATAATATAACTTTTTTAAATAGAAAATTTTAAGATAAATATGATATAACAAGGTTCTTATCTTATATTATCGTACATATTATTTTATTTTATATATAGTTATTCTTAAAAAATTAAAACTAGTAAACTAGTATATACTTAAATAACTATAAAAGCTAAGTATTAATAGTTAAGTAATAAGCGCGTGTAATATTTTAAACTCAGTAGTTTATTAGCGATGAATTATATAATATAAATTTAACAACTATGAAAAATGTATTTTATTTATTTCATTAATTATAATTTTCTTTAAATATTTAACATTTATTATATTCGTTAGTACGGGCTGTAGAATTGATATTTACTTATAAGCGTGTTATTAAGTTTTAAATATCGCGTATTATCGAAACGGCAATTCAGGAAGGGGGTTCTAGACTCTACGAGTGGGCAATGTCACTGCCTACGGTGCGGCTCCTGAATGGGTTTCCGCGGTCCGGGCAACGACGGAATTACTAACATATCTCTCCCATACGCACTACTAATATCCCATGCTATGCCTGGCGTCTACAACACCCACCGTGGTGCGCACTTCACCAAATCCGCGGTAAGTCACCAAATACAAAAATATGGTAAGCGTGCGCAACCTGCTCCGTAAGACCTCCTGTTGGCGCAGATAGTGTCATATTCACCTTGACACCGGTGCAGAATACAGTATGCAAGTCTCGCTTGGAATAAGATCCAGTGAGAGCAAGGTGCATATGTATTAGCTTCCAACCCGAGGACTCAGCTGATACACTCTGCAGGTATTTTCCGTCCTTCTGAATCCGCATATACACATCAAGCGTATTCCGTGCGTGGCACAGACAAGGGCGAGGCACCTATACGGTACCAATGCTAACCATGTTGCATGCATAGTTCCGGGGCGAATCGGATGAAGCTTACTGGGACGCATGGATACTGTCGAGTGATATTGACTCTGTTCCAGTACAAACGCCAGCTCGATCGCTAGCGAGCTGTGGCAGTCGTTGCCGGGCCTACCATTTTGGATAAGTGGTGTGGAGATCCTCCTTATTCTTCCTAATGCTCATATAGCCTCCTTTGCCCCTTCTAGTTTTACGAATTTGCTGGGTTTTGCTACTGATTCAAACTATATCTTGAATCAGGTTTGTAGTAAATGCGGACGGCGAGGAGTTCAGGCCATACTATCAACCACGTCAATTTCTAATACTCTGATGATATCGCGTCCTCAGCGTTGAAAGTCTACCTTTTATTCTCGATATGCAATGCGATTTATCTGTTTTCATGGAAGACATAGCAACGGTGCTATACTTAGGAAACAGATGAAGAGAATATGTGAAGGCCTTGGGGAGAGTCACGAATTCGTTTTCATTGATGGACCGATTCCTGACCCTCTACCTGGACCGGCAAGTAAGTACTTAACTAATGAAGTTGCTGCCACGATGACACCCTAACCTTGACCCAGCTGCAACCAATAATGGCCAGTATCGTTTCGTCAGCCCCCATGTAATGGAAAACCTAGCACTCTGGGATGACTTATCGGAAACCGTCACTGGCCTCGGCCCTTTTGATGGTGTAGTTGGGTTCTCCGAAGGAGGCGCTGTTGCTGCTGCTCTGCTTATAGATGATTCAAGGCTGAGGCTACCACGTTTTAAATGTGGTATCCTTTTCTCAGCAGCCACCCCCTGGGATAGGCAGCTTCTCATACATCAAGGTCTTCGTAGGGAGATAGATCCGTCGGTAGTTGGATGTCTTGTGAAGGTCCCCACTGCACACATATGGTCCAATACCGGCGGGCGGTTTCCCGGGATGGGTGAAACCGTTGCCAAACTTTGCGATAAGGGTGTACGGGAGGATTTCATCCATACTCAAGATCACGATGTACCTGGGTCGCAGTCAGAGGAAGGCCTGCATGGTGCTATTCGAGCAATCGATCGTACGATTGAAAGGGCAAAGGCCCTTGGATGATGACGATTATTCCTACACCCAGTCACTTACTCCTATGTATATTACCACGTCAAGTCTAGTGCAGGCTCGTAACTTCTCAACCAATTTTGGAGCCATTCAGGGTTCATCGAGTGTAGCATCTTTGTTTAATAAAATGGGAGCACATAACTTTGGGTGAGCGCTTAGAGGGGATCTCGCCAGGTGTCACGTCCGAGTGGTACGTCATGCGACTTCGCCCGTAGGAATGCATATGCAGGCTGATAACCTACCTAGACTAATTCTGACCCCGAAACCCGGTCCCCCCCACACCCCCCGCCGTTGATGAGGGCTATATTACTTCGTACAGAGCCGTGTCCCTGAAGTTTATTACGTATATGCGTAACGGGGAAAGAACCACCGCAGTCGTCAAGGAATTTTGGAGTACAGGGCAAGATACTTAATTAGCACATGTCACGCCAGCTGTTGGCCGTCCTTGGTTCGTTAGGTGTTGAAGATAATGTCGGTTGATGTACATGCATGAAGCGGGTAGTATCTGTGACAGGAGTCTCAGCCACAGCGCGCTCGCTGTCGGTTAAGTACTTCAATAAGAGGAAGGTGCGCAGGTGAGGTCAGCCCTCGCCTAATCGGCACCCTGTTCCTGAGCTGTTTGTTGCACACGGACGAGATGACTGACCAGGTGTATTTCAACCACCCAGAGCCAAAAACAAAATCGAAGAAGACAATATCTCAGCGACCTAACATTACTTGTCTCAGTTACAGTGGAACTCTGAAGTGTCTATAAAATGGCAGAAGTTGATATCGCCGAAATACTTGCCGCGCTCCCACCGGGGGAGAGGGAACGCTACCTCAATGGCCCAGCTCACCCAGCCCCCAACGGAACTGTACCAAATTTTGACCGCCCGGATAATCGAGACTCGTTAGCCATTTCGGTCCTCACTGTTGGGCTGGTGCTTGCGTCCATATTCATTCTCCTGCGCGCTTATGCTAGAATATTTTGCGTAAAGAAGGTTTTCCTTGAAGATGGTATGTTCCTCCCCCTAGAGATAGATTCAAAGAGGCCTAACAATGCCAGGTCTAATCATCGCGGGGTTTGTATGTAATAGGAGCTTCCCCCTTCCCGAGAGACCATAGGGTTTCTAACTGGGTCAGGGGCTTTTCGTGGCATATGACTGGTGCTGCTACCGCTGGATCAGCACTGTTAGCATATTTGTCCATCAATGGAACGTGCGACTATCGGAGATGTCTGGCTTCCTCTATGTACGTCGCACGAACACCTTCTTATAAAACGCACTTTATTGACAGCCTAGATCGTCTATATTGCTACCAACTTCTATGGATCTTGCGTCATGGTCCTCAAAGCAGCGATCCTCTACGAATGGGCCAGGATCTTTGTTCCTAGGGGCACGAAGAACAGCTTCTACTGGACATGTCATATTCTGCTATGGGGAAATGTTCTGTTCTATGGTTCCTCGAAGATTGCGTCGAATCTTGCCTGCTTTCCACACGAAAAGATTTGGGACAAGACCATCCCAGGTGGTCACTGTCTTAATGAGAGGCTTTTGATTGTGGTCGTCACAGTTATCAATGCCGTCTCCGATCTCATCATCCTTGTCCTACCACAGAGGGTGATCTGGAACCTTCAGATGTCATTGCCGAAGAAACTTGCTACTTCCCTTGTCTTCGCTGTAGGACTATTGTATGAAGCTGTCCCAAACCCATTCTGTGTAACGTCATGCTAATATTCGGTGGGTGGCAGTTGCTTCATTGCATCGGTGTTCAGAGTGGTCTCAAGTACTCGGTATCTATATTCCACGGATATCACATATGACGCCTCTGCGGTGGCTCTTTGGGCTCACGTTGAGATGACCACCATGTTCATGGTAGCTTGTGTACCATCGATTCCGAAGGCGCTCAGAGGTATGGGAGTACATGCGCTATTTGCAACGTTGAAAACGTGGGCTACATCAGCTCGCAGCACTGCCCTCTCGGCAAACCGAGGCGCTACATGGATGGACCAAAAAGAGGACACTCAGAGTCCATATAGACAAATTGAAGAACATAGCCTCGCGCCTCTTACGAACGATGGCAAAACCGAGCACCTACATGATCGAAACTGGGCAGATATTAGCCACGAAGGCATACTCCGAACCACGCAGGTCACCACAAATACCGAAGAAGATCTCTCAGGTGCGGCTGGCTCCAATTACCATCGTCAGCACCCATGGGTGACTGATACCCAGCGGGACAACCGTAGTAGCAGCTGGACCAGGCATTGACCCAGCAGCGCTGAGGTTAGATTCATCCACAGTAAGCAGAAAAGAAAGCGGGGTGGGAGCACAACCCCGATGGGTGTCCTTTATTAGTTACCCTCACGGGACCACCGTACGCCGTATGAGGCTTGAGTGTACGCCCCAAAGAAATTATATTGAATATACAGTGGCATTTCAGCCAAGATCGACCTACATCTCTTTGCGATGGCATCAAGCACTGGTAAACCGCCAGTGCATGTGTACTCCCATACAATTTGTAATACGCGATTCTACTTGGCCGTACGATGGGCCCGGTAAAGGCACCTAACAAAGAATACCGCTGGGAGTTGTAAGGGGCATACGACGCCGGAAAATATGTTCCCAGAGCTGCAGGACGTTTGAGATTAGTGCACCTGGGTTCAGTGCACATCTTAATTACAGCCTTTAGACGCTTAAGTGCCTGCTGCCATAAAGACTCAAAGTGTCGTACACTAATAGGTCAGTTGGATCCGTACGCTCGGACATCTCCACCTCCCAGCTCCGACATATATCGCCACCCTTTAGGTGCAGTTCGGATAATTTCAGCAGCTGAATCTTCTGGCTCGTGCCAACCCTGTCATTCAGCAAGACAGAAGTGGAACTGCTGAAGCGGAATTCGCCACTGTTTTAGGTTCGATTCAGTCGGCTGATTTTAACGGACGGGCTTCGGCTCTAATTAGCCCTGTTGCTAGCTCTGTTGTTTTGTAATATAATTAAATCGTTACCAATTTTTGATATATACGGTGTTAATACTTTTATTTAACGAAACATAATGTATCGAAAAAGAAATTAAGGGTATGTTAAAGAAAAAGCGACAACTCGTACCGAGAACGAAAAATATTAAAAAACTTATAAGCTAACGTCCTATACAAGCGAACGGAACACACAAGCAAGCGGAACACTTTTTGGCATGCTTTAATAATAACTTCAAATAAAATAACTATGCATATTAAATTAATTTAAATTAATCGGATTTTTCGTTATTAAACGCTTTTATATTCTTTTTATAAGTACGCGTATTATGTCCCGGCTTACCGCAACCGTCATATTTTCGTTTTTTTATTTAAACCTTTTTACGACGATTATTATCGGCCATTATTAATTACGATTATTTACTGTCACCTTTTTTCGTAACTATAAAGATTTATATTTTTTTTCTAATAAGTATTTTATTTTTTAAAAACCGTTTATGTTTAATTTTTCGGTATTTATTAAAGATATAATTCGGTTCGCGTAATAAACCGCATTTTTCTTAAAAAAGCGTTTTGATATAATAATATTAAATTACTTTTTATTAAAAAATTAACTAATTTAATTATTGTTATCATCGAATTATTGTAATAATTTTTAAATTTTCTTTATATATAAAGTCGTTATCGAATTGTTTTAATAACATTTTTAAAAGTTTTTGTAAATAAGAAAATAACGAAGTTAATAAAAAATAAATAGAAAAACGGTCGGTATAAGCATAATTAAAACTTTTAATTCGGAAAAAACGTAATTAAAATCGAATAAAAGAAATTCCGTTTTTACGAATCCCGATTTAATGTTATTGGTCGTTATAATGATTTTAAACGCGCTATAGAAACCGGTAATAAAATTGTTTTTGGCAATATAAGTAATATAATATTATATAAAACTATCGATATATAATAAATAAACGCGTTTTAATAGAAAAAAAATATATTAAAAATTAAAATAAATGGAAAGAAGTAAGAAGGTAGGTAAAATGTAATAATATCGAAAGTAGCGTAATATTTTTAAATTTTATCAAATAATAATTTTTATAACCGTCGAAAGTAAAAAAAATATTTCGATTTTTTGTACGCGTTCGAATATATTAATTAAAATATTAAACTTATTTTAAACTTAATTTATTTATCGTTTAACTGTTATCATTTATAATAACCTTTTAATCGGGTAAAAATAAAGTGTTAATAAATTAATAATAAAAAGTTTTTCTAGTAAAAAAATAAATAAAAGTAAGATGTAATTTTAAAAACTAATAACTTATATTATTATAAATTATTTCTGAATTTCTTAATAAATTTATTTTAATATTTTATATATTTTAATATTAATAATAACTATATTAATTATTATAAAAAACTTTGTTAAAACTTTTATCTCGTCGAAGTTATAAATAACTTTTTCCGTAATACCGTAGTTAGCAATTATATTCCGACTAAATTTAAACTATTTACTAAATATTATTAAATTTTTATTTAAAATATTTTAATAATTTATTATTCGGTTTAAACGCATTTCGAAATTTTTTTATCGTCGAAAAGGTTAGCCACCTAATTAACGCCGACGTATTGCGTAATATATTACGCAAGTAATAAATTCGCGATATTATTAATATACTAACGCTAAACGAAAAACATTCGCGTATTTAAGTTAAATATATATTAATAATCAATGTTTTTTCAATCGGTGTTAATTTTCGCAAATGAGAAATAATATAGGTTCGAACCCGTTTACCGTTAAGTCGTATTTTTAAGGTAATATTTAAAACTTTATAAATAAAATCAAGTTTTTTATAAATAAATTTGGAATTTTGTTTTTTAATCTAAATAATTAAACTTATTTCCGCTTTTTCCAAAATATATTCTATTACGTTAACGTTAAGAAATAGATAAATAAAGATAGGTAGTTAAAATATACTAAAAAGGTGTTCCGCTTATTTATATGTTTTGTTCGCTTATATAGGACGTTAGCTTAATTTCTTATAACTATAAAATTACCGATTAATAATAAAGCTTCCTAAATTCGAAATGTATATAAAAGAAATTATATCTTAAAATTAATAAAATTATTATTCTATTAATATAACTTTACTTAAAAAGCCCCCCGAACTTATCGATTAATATTTATTCCCAATAACGTTATATTAAAATTACTAGGATTTCTATCGATTTTAAGCTTTTCTACCCGAATTAAAATTCGAAGCAAATCGAAAATAATTAACCTTATAGGTGTTATTTATATAATTCGTATAAATTTTTAATATTTCGAATTATAAAATTAAAAAACGTAATTATTAAGCCGTAATTAACGAAGTAAACGTGTACGGGATTTATGTAATAAAAAAGTAAGTAAAAAATACATATACTTATTTTTAAAAAATAACCTAGGTATAATTTCTCTTAGAAAAATAAATAACTTCGATTAGAATAAAGATCTCAAGATTTTTATAACTAAGTCTAAGGTGTTAAATAATTATCTAAAGGTTAATAATATTTTCTATATTAAATTATATAATAATAATTAACCGGAATTTAAATGTATTCTGAAGTAAAACTTTTTCTTTATAAGGCCTTAAAATATATTAAATTTTATAACACTATATTCGAGCTCTTTATTAAAATTAAAAACGAACTAACTATTGATTTTTCTTAAAAAGTTAACGTTATTACTTACTTTATTAAAAAAGTATTATAAATTTTTTTCTTATAAAATCGGTTACTGGAATAAAACAAGATCGTTATATCGAAAAGATAAAAGTTATCTTTGTTAATAATAACGCTTTATAATAAGTACGCAACCGGTTTTATAACCGCCTTATTAATAACTTAAGAATGTAATAAAAAAAGCTTAAGAGAAGTAATAGCGGTTTAATAAAAAAGAGCCTTAAATAAGTCGTTAAAACGTTAATTCGTAATAAAAAGTTAACTTAAAATATCGGGTCAATTATAAAGCTAGCTTTTAAGATTTTTAATATCAGTATTTATATCGATTATTTTAATAATAATACATTAATTCGTATTATTTAACTTCGACGTATAACGATCGTTTCGCTATTATCTTTATTAGTTTAATAATAATCTAAGGGTTCGATAACTTAAAAACTTTAAAGAAACTAGCGATTTTGGCAGTAAAAACCGCGAAGGCAATAAAACGGAGGTACTTTATAATAATAAAGAAAATATCACAAACTCTTTAGGTATAAAAAGTGATAAAAATAATAAAAATGATATAAATATGAATTTATATAAGTATTAAAGTATTAAAAGCTATAGAAATAGTAAAAGTAATTTAAAAAAGTAGTATAAAAAGAATAACTTTGTTTAAAGATTAGGTTTTTCTATATTAACATATTTAGTTACAATGTAGTATTTAATATTATTTAGTTTCAATAGTGTTAAATTCTTATATAGAATATGTCGGCAGATGTATTGCACTTAATCTGTGAGCTGGTGTCTTGATTCCTGGTTTTCTACTCATCTGCAACTAGAGGGGGAGAAGCAGTCACATATAGCTGCTTCCTACTTTGTTCCTGTAATCCTAGGGCCACAAATCTAAGCCCTTTGTTCCTAACAACAAATCCACCGTATCTACTCACAGAACAAACATATTTTAAACTTGATAATATTTAAGTTTTTATTAAGAATAATTTTAAGAATATTTCGTACATAGTTTCGAAAAGTATAACGACTTTATTAAGTTTAATTAGTAGGCTTTTTTTGAATAAAAATAATAATAACGTTTTTATTACTCATCTTCGCTTTTAATTTTTTTGAGGTTTTATATATATATATTTTATATTATTTTTAAAATATCGTTACGATATCTGCGAATAGGTGAAACTACGCCGCTTAGCCTCTTTATATATAAAAAGTTATTCGTTTAATTCTTATCATTAATATAAACTTTCTTTTTCAATTTTACGAGTTCGTTAAAGCCGATTTCGGTATATTTTAATAGAAAGTTATATCAGCTAGCCGTAACGTTAATCGCTTTTAATATTATATTAATACTTTTATAAAAATAGTTTTTTTAAAAAAAAGAAAATTTTAAAACTAATATTCTATTTATTGAAAGCTTTCTCGATTATGTTCTATAACTACGCACGTCCTAAATTATATAGCTTTTAAGAAATATATAGCTTTAATTAGGCTTATGTTAATTTTTAAAAATAATACCTTATCTCCCGATACGGAGTAAGAATTCGTTTATTGATTAAGTACCTAATATTATTAAGTAACAAAATTATTACGATTAACCGCGTTGTTAAAAATTTTAATATTATTAATAAAGTATTTATTTTATTAATTAATACGTATATAAACTTTTTTTACTAAAACTATAAGCGGTTATAGATTTATTAGTGCTTTCTTTTTAAGTTTCTTTTATTTTTTTCGCTTAAAAAAGTTATTTTCGATTTTAATTTTGAAGTATATGCTATTAAGCGCTTTTAATACGCTTTTAAATTATGAGAAGAATTTTTTATTATTTATGATATCAAAATAAATAAAATTATTCACGGGCCTAAATATAATACGTACAAATATTATAAAATTATTTAAAACTTTATAAAACGTACAATAAATCGTATCGTTATTTCTTATATAATAATTGGAAATAAAATAGCGAAAGAATTTTAATTTATAATATAAAAATATTATCTTATCGTTAATTAAAATTCGTAACGCTTTTAGCGTTATATTCACTAATAGTTAATTACGGAACGCGTAATACGTATTGTATTTTATTTTTATAGTCTTTCAAAAAAGATTGCAACCGATTATAATACTATAATTACATACTTATAGCTTATTAAATCATGAATATATATTTTAATACGGTGTAAAATACGATAATTAATAATTATAAAAGCGGTAATGAAAGTATAAGTTACCTTTATTAATAATAACGAGCTTTTTATACTATTATTATAACTTTTAGTTACGAAAACGGCGAAAGTTTATTTGCTAAATTCCGGAACGATAATTACGAAGATTTAGATTTAGAGCGTTATTAAGATAAAATTTATAGCATAATTTATATACTATTATTTAACAACTTTAATATTTTAAAGTTGTTAATTCTAAAATAGAAAAATTTAAGATATTATATAAGCATATTTCGTCTAAGCTTACTAAGAAAATCTAGCCGTTTTTAATAGAAAAATATAAACATAGCTAGTTTTACACGATTTGAACCGTTTGCTAAATCTAATTCTAAATCCCTATAAGTCGGTGTTGCTAAATGCTTTCGAACTACACCTTAATTTCAAAACCTAACAACTTAACAATTATAACATAGATTTAAATAAGACAACTCTCTTTTAACATTAATCATTACCTTAATTAAAAGTTTAATTCGATAACTTAAGATTTATAATTAAAGTTATAATTATAAATATAGTCTAAATTTAAATAACGTTTTAAATAAGCGAGCTATATATTTTTTAATATACTGCGATATTAAATTCGAATTAAACAACTATAACATATTAAATTAATTTAAACTAATCGGATTTCTTATCGTTAAACGCCTTTATATCCTTTTTATAAGTAGGCGTATTATATTCGGGCTTATTATAAACGTTATATTTCCGTTTTTCGTTTAAATACTTTTACAGCGATTATCTTCGGCCGTTACTAACTGCGATTATTTACTACTATTTTTCTTCATAACTATAAAAACTTATATATTTTTTATAATAAAGATCTTTTTTCTTAAAAGCGTTAATTTCTAATTTTTTAACAATTATATAATATAGTTCGTTTCATATAATAAACCGTATCTCTATTAAAAAACGTTTTATATAATAATAATAAGTTACTTTATATTAGAAAATTAACCGGTTTAATTATTTTCATCGTCGAGTTATATTAAAAACTTTTAATCTTTTTTTATATATAATATATTTATTAAATTATTTTAATAATATAGTGTAAAATTTCGTAAATTTAAAGATAACAGGATTAATAAAAATAAGTAAAAACTAATTAGAAGAAATATAATTAAAATGCTTAACTTCAAAAAAAAATTAAAATCGAATAAATAAATCCCGGTTTTACGAATCTAGATTTAATAAAATCGATTATTATAATAGTTTTAAACGTATTATAAAAGCCGGAAATAAAATCTTCCTTAATAATACAAGTAATATAACGTTGTATAAAATTTTTAATATATAATAAATACACGCGTTTTAATATAGAAAAATAAAGTACGTTAAAAACTGAGAACTTATAAAAAAAATACGCGAATATATAAAGTATCATAATATTGTAATTAACGTAATAACTTTGGAATTTTATTAAATAGAAACTTTGATAGCCTTTAAAAATGAAAATTAGGTTTCGATTTTTTCCATACACGTTCGAATATATTAATCAAAGTATTAAATCTACTTTAAATTATATTTATTTATTTTTTAATCGTTTTCGCTTATAATTATTCTTTATTTAAATAACGAAAGATTATTAGTAAACTAGTAAAAAACGTAATTTTTTCTCAAATAAATAATAATTAAAAGTAGCGCTTAACCTTAGTAATTAATATTTTATATTATTTTAAATTATTTTAATTCTTTATTAAGTTTATTTAAACTTTTCATTTTTTTAATATTGAATATAATTATACCGGTTTTAGTAAAAAGCCTTATTAAAAAACTTAATTTTATTATAATTATAAATACTTTTTTTTTACGATAACATATAATATAAGCGAATGCTATATACAAGCGAGTGTAACATTTTTCAGTATTTTGCAATAACCAATTCAAATAACTTAATAATAACATATCGCATTAATTAAAATTAATTAGATTTTTTTATTAGATATATTTACAGCTTTATTATAAGTACGCGCATTATATCCAGACTTGCCATAGACGTCATATTTCCATTTTTTCGTTTTAATCTTTTTACGACGATTACTTTTAGCCGTTATTAGCTGCATTTTTCTATTACTTTTTTTTTTCATTTAGAAGAGTTATTTTTTATATATAGTAAATGTCCTTTTTTTCTTAGAAACGTTTATTTTTAATTTTTCGACGTTTGCTTAAGACATGGTTCGTTCCGTAGAATTAAGTAATTTTATATAAAACTAATAAGTTATTTTTTATTAAAAAATTAACCGATTTAATAACTTTTAACAAATTACCTTAATTTTTAATTCTTTTTTGTTATTTCTTTTTTGTAAATAACGTTTTTATTTCGTTATTTTCTTAATATTTTTAAGGGTTTTCGTAGGCGGGGAACAAATAAAACCGGTAAAGGTTAACAGAGCAATAATTAGCGTAAGTATAATTAAAAGAAATTCGAAAATAAAAAAAAGGTATTAAAATCGAATAAAACAAAATTAATTATAGCAAATCCGGATTTAATATTATCGGACGTTATAGCATTTTTAAACGCGTTATAAAAATCGTTAAGAAAATTTCTTTTTAGCGATATAAATATAATAACATTATATTAAACTTTCGATATATAATAAAAAAGCACGTTTTATAAGAAAAAAAATACGTTAAAAAGTTAAAATTTATGCAAAAAATACGCGGGTATATAAAATATAATAATATCATAATTAGCGTAATATTTTTTAAATTTTATCTAATAGTAATTTTTGTAACTATTAAAAATAAAAAAAAGTTTCGATTTTTTCGTACGCGTTTAAAAATATTAAATAAAATATTAAATTCATTTTATACTTAATTCGTTTAACGTACCATATATATAAGCTGGACATATAATTAAGTTAGATACTTTTTTAGCTATTTTAACTCCTTATTTTTAATTACTTAATTTTTAATATCTATAATATAGAACGGCTTATAAAAAATCGAAAATGAACCTAACCGTTTAGGTTAAAAAACGAGATCCGAAATTTAATTATAAAAAATTTAATTTTATTTATGACGTCCCTTTTTTTACCTTATAAACGCGATATAACAATAAACGCGCCCGAACTGATATTATCTCTTTTTTACAAAAATTAATATCGACCGAAAAGAAATCGATCGTTGACTATATCTTCGACCTAAATGCGCGAACGTTTCCTATCCAGCGTTAACATATTAAAAATATGGCGAATTTATTATTCGCGTAACGTATCACGTAACGCGTCGAGGTTAATTAATTAACCAACTTTATTAAACGGCAAAAAAAACTTAAAACGTATTTAAATCGGGAAATTAATTATTAATAAATATTATACGAAAATCTAAAATATTTCACAAGTAATTCGAGCTTATTCGGGTTATTATCGTAAAATATAGCATTATAAAAAAATATTTATAATATTAATAAAACCGAATTTTTAATAAAAAATTTTTAATAACGGATATAACAATTATTAATATCGAAAAATATAAAAAACTTAAATAAACTTAATAAAAAAATATAAAATAAGTTATAATTATTTAAATTATTAATTATTAAAATAATATTATACCGTTCTTTATTATTAAAATAAAAAAAGATGATTTTAAAAATTAATTCCGTAATAATTTATTATTAATAACCGATTAAAAAATTATAATAAATAATAATAATTAAATAACGAACAAATTAAATATAAAATAGGCTTAACATTTCGATTAATATATTCGAACGCGTACGAAAAAATCGAAACGTTTTTTTATTTTCGACGGTTACGAAAACCATTATTTGATAAAATTCGAAAAATATTATGCCAATTACGATATTATTACATTTTATATGCCTACGTATTTTTCGTATAAATTTTAACCTTTTAACGTATTTTTTTAAAACGCGCTTATTTATTATATATCAAAAACTTAATATAATGTTATTATACCCATATTATCAAAAAACATTTCCTTAACGGTTTTTACGTCGCGTATAAAATTATTATAACGTTTAATAATATTAAATCCGGATTCGCCGCAACTAATCTCGTCCTATTCGATCCTAATACCGTTTTTTACTCTCGAAATTCCTCTAGTTGTACTTATGCCGACCGTTTCCCCGTTAACTTCCGCCGGTTTATTTCCCCATCTATAAAAACCCTTAAAAATATCTAAAAAGTAAAAAAATAAAAACGTTATTTGCAAAAAAAAAAAAAAAAACTAAAAATTACTAAAATAACTTACTAATAAAAATTATTAAATCAGTTAATTTTTTAATCAAAAGTTAATTATTTTTTTACTATAAAATTACCTTTTTTATATAAAAGTTACCTAATTACGCAAAATTAATTATATTTTAAATAAATGTTAAAAAGTTAAAAATAAACGTTTTTTAAAAAAAAGGACATTTATTACATAAAAAAAACAAAGTTTCTTAACCGAAAAGGAAAAAGGTAATAAAAAAATATAACTAATAATGGCTGAAAGTAATCGTCGTATAAGGATTAAAACAAAAGAACGAAAATGTAACGTTTACGATAAGCTCGGACATAATACGCGCATTTACAAAAAAAGTGGTAAAAACGTTTAATAAAAAAATCTGATTAATTTAAATTAATACGATATATTATTATTAAATTATTTAAATTTATTACTATTTATTATTATAGAATGTTAAAAAGTATCTAGCTTAATTATATGTCTAGCTTATATATATAATACGTTATTATTTAAATATTATTCCTTATTATAATTTTTTAATTAATTACTAACAGTAAGTTATTACGAAATTAAAACTTACAATAATTATTTCTTATTATAATAATAAATAACACTATAACCTAATTTTAAAAATTAATAACTTAAATAATTATAATTTATTTTTTATTCCTTATTTTAATTTATTTAAACTTTTTACGTCTTTCGGTATTAGTAATTACTATAACGTATTATATAAGTAAGTCGGTTATATAAGTAAGTCGGTCACTTTTTAATACCTCGCAATAACCAATTTAAATAACTTAACTATAATAGATTTAATTGATTCAAATCGACGGTATTCTTTTTCGCTAATCGTATTTATAGCTTTTTATAAAATGTACGTATTAAATAAGGCTTGTTACGGACGCCATATTACTAATCCTTTCTGCCGACTTATATGCGACAACTATTTTTAATAGTTATCAATAATATTTCTTTGCTATTACTTTTTCTGCTATCCGAAAAAACGTATTTATCCCGTATAGTAAATGTTCTTCTTTATTGGAAATTTTTGTTTTAATAATTCATATACGTAAGGTCGAATTATTGCTCCAATAAATCCTATAATACCGCGACGCGCTTTTCGACAAGCCTTCCAATGCGCTCCATAACAAGCCCTATAGCCTTGCCCCGTAGTCTTATAACGCGTTTTCTAATAAGCCTTATAGCCTCCCATTTTACGAATATTTTCTACGTGTTAAAGTCGTATAAAAAACGCTTGCGTATACGGATCGTAAATATAGTCGGTAATCGTATTTCTGTCGGTCGGCTTTAATTTTTGCGGATTGGGGGTAATATAAACTTGGACGCGTTAGGGGGTAATCGGTCGTATCGGAATTAAAAAGAGGGAATGTATTATGACGTAACAGGACTGGACCTCGGAAGACGGTCTCTTGGCAGACCGTAAAACAGGACCTAAGTGGGTCAGTCACGTGATATGGATTTATGAGGATTTAATAAATCTATTTGAAGTCCTGATATAGATTTATAAGGATCTAATGAATCCATTTAAAGTCTTGATATAGATTTATAAAGATTTGTGAGCAGTTAAGGTGATTTTTTGAAAGGGCTTGGTTTGTGGCCCTAGGATTGCAGGAACAAAGCAGGAAGTAGCTATATCTAGCTGCTCCCCCCCCCTAGTTGCAGATGAGTAGGAACTAGGAATCAAGACACCAAGCCCCACAGATCAGGTGCAACACATCTGCCGACAAGATTTAATGAATTTATTTAAAGTAATAATAAGATATATATATTCGTTACTTTTTAGTTAGATAGTGACAGTTTACAATATAACTTCGTTATTTAAGGCGTTTTTAATATTATGAGACGTAATTAAGTTATATTATTGCTTAGTTTTTTACTGTATTTTGTTAATATAAATCCGTCGACTTAGGTTTAATACTTAGTTAATTAACCTAGCCGTTATACGTTATAAGTTTTTGTTTAGTAATACTGTTAGATTTTAAGTAATATTTAGTATTATTAAAATGTCGATTAGTAATTTTGAATTTGTTTTATAGTAATTTTAGGTTCGTATTAAGAAGTTTGATAGAGAAAATTAACGATTTAGTAAATAAATAGAAATAGTTTCGATTGTATTATTCGTCGTTTTTCGAATAAAATTTAAAAGGCCGGAGTTTTATAATGGTAAAGGAAATTTTTAGATTTTTCTTATTTAGGCCCGTATTTATTTACGTTTTTTAGGTTTTAGTAATATTTTTGAGTTAATTTTCGTGGTAGGAGTATATTTTACGGGGGATGTAGTTAATTAGTTTGAATTTATCGTACGAGATTCTATGGAAAACGTAAAAGATGATCGAAAGATTTTTATTAATAAAATTTTTTCTTTGTATATTAATTTTGAAGATAAATTCCGTTTTAATTTTGGTAATTCGGATAAGGAGAGGTTTTTTGCATGAAGGATTTTTGATTTTAAATAGAAGGGATCCGTTTTAAAGTATGCCGTTAATTTTAAAATTTTGGTTGTTAAAGCCGGGTGGGGAAATAAGGAAGAAAACGTTTTAATCGATATTTTTTATAAAGGATTTAAGGACGACGTAAAAGATGAAATGATTTGGGTAGAAAAGATTTTTACATTCGATAAATATATCGGAGAGGTTATTAAAATCGATAATCGACAGTTTGAACGATGATAAGAATGACGAGGACGCGTTATTTTAGGAGTAGGTATTTGGAATAATAAGAAATCCCGATATGCGTTTAATATTAGTACTTTTAGAAAGGGTAATATTTCGTTCGGAATAGAATTAGGATTTATGGAACTTGGAGCGATTTAGTTACGGAATTCCCGATAAGTCGAGTGTTAGAATTGTGGTAAAATGGGTTACCGGGTTAAGAATTGCATGTTGCTTAAGAGGTTTCCGTAAGATAAATTATAGATTTTAATGTTTACCGGATAATTTTTAAATAGTATAAGAGGAAAAACGGTTGTTATAATACGTTGCGGAATTATTATAATTGAGTTTAAAAATGACGTAGAAAGATAGTTATAAGAATATTAAGGGTGGATAGAAAGTGTTTATTTCGGTTATCCAGATATTTATGGAAGAAAGTGCGTATTTTTTTGTTAGCGATAATAGTGTTTTAGTTACGAAGAATGGAAACGATTAATTAAAAAACGTATTACGTATATGGCTAGAGAAGGATTTGATTTCCTAAATAAAACTGGAAGGAATAAATGCGATGAGTAATGATATTAGCATTTTTGCATAATTTGTCTTAGAGAAGAAATCGATTAAAAAATAGCTTTATGGAGTTGGCCTTTAGAAAAGTAGTGCTTATAATGAGATTTTTTTTGTTATTACGAGTGGTGTATATATGATTTTAAAAACAAAGTAATATTAGAAGGGTTTAACTTAGTTATACAATAATAAATTACCGATTTTTATTTTGAGTTATTTGTTATTATAAATTTTAAGGAAGAAAATTTTTTTGCAGAATTTATTTAGCTTATTAGAGATTTATGGGAAAACGACGAAAATATTTTTACGTGGAATTTTGTTTACGTTATGGAGCAATAATTTATATAATAGGATTAGGAGATACGATAATAAGCAGAAAAAATGTTATAATTAAAAGGAATAATGGAAATGTAGAAGTTTCGAAATATATAATTTTATAAAGATACGGAAAGATACGCGGTACGTATTAATGAATTAAAGTCGTAAATCGAATAATAACGATATATTATTAAATAATTACGAGATTAAATTATGGATTTTAGAAAACGAATATAGCGGTTAGAATAGCTTTTAAAAGAATTAAGTTTTTTATAGGAGAGCCGTAGAAAGATAGGATTTAAAGGAGATAGGAAGAATTTTTAAAAAAGGGTTTTAGTAGTAATAGGGAATAATGAAAATCCCGTTATTTTGAAATTATAAATTGGGATATATTGGTGTACTATTATAGTAGATAACGGAATTTTAGGAGGTAATTATATTATACTTAAGGTAATTAACCGATTTAAATTATTATAGAGATATAATAAGGATTTTTATATTGCGAATACCGCCGAGGGTTAATTATTTTTTTACGATAACGGAAAAATTATACGCGAGATTAATTATTTTGAAATTTTTATTTTAAGAAGAAATATAATTATTAATTTCGATATTATACCGTTAGGGAATTACGATATAATTTTAAGAATAACATGGTTACGTTAATATAATTTTTTGATTAATTGGGTAATTAGTTAAGTGACGTTTTTTTTATAACTTTACGATAAGTATTTTAGAGAAATATAGAGATTTTAATATTCGATCGAAAAAAACGACGAATATTAGTATAAGGATATGATAAAAACCTTATTATTAATAGAAAAACGATATAAAAAAGAAAAAGGGTATTATTAGAAAATACGACGTATTATTATTATTATTAAAGTAAAGTTACGATAATTGAATAACGATTTATAATAATTAAATTTAGAATTAAAAGAATTGATTAATATATTACCATAATACCATAAATATAAGAAATTATGTAGTAAAAAGTTTGAAACGAAATTATTAAAGTATAGCAAATAAGATTGTGAAATTGTTTTTAAAGAAGGAGTATTAATTAAGTTTTATCTTATTTATAACTTTAACGAGATAAAGTTATAAGTATTTAGAAAATACTTAGAAGACTGATTTAAAAAGGGATGGATTCGATTATTTAAGTTATTAGTTAGTTATTTTATATTTTTCGTATTTAAGAAAAACAGTAAATTACGATTAGTTGTAGATTATCGATAATTTAATAGTGTTATTGTTAAAGATCGAATATTATTACTTTTAATAAGCGAAATAAAAAATCGTTTTTACGGAGCTTAATGGTTTATTATATTCGATTTTAAAAATAAAAATAATTTGATTCGGATTAAAAAAGGTTACGAATGGAAAATAGTATTTCGAATAAAATACGGTTTTTACGAGTATTTTATTATTTTTATGGGATTTATTAACGTATTTGTTATTTTCTAACGTATGGTTAATTACGTCCTTCGGGAATATTTCGATATTTTCGTAATATATTATTTCGACGATATTCTTATTTTTTTAGAAATTAAGAAATAATGTGAGGAATACGTTTATAAAGTGTTATAATTATTTTAAGACGTTAATTTGTTAATTAACGTAGAAAAAAGTTAATTTTATATATAGAAAGTGGAGTATTTAGGTTATATTATTATTTTTAAATATATTAAAATGAATTTTAAAAAGATCGTTATAGTATTGAATTGGGCATAACTTATTACAGTTAAGGAAGTATAAGTTTTTTTTAGATTCGTTAATTATTATCAGAAATTTATTAAAAATTTTAGCCGAATAGTTATACCTTTTAATATATTTATACGAAAAGAAATAAAGTTTTAATGGATATTAAAGATGGAAGAAGTATTTTAGTAATTTAAAAAAGTAATTATAAGTTAGTTAGTATTAATTATATATGATCCAAGTCGTTTAGTAAAGTTAGAGACCGATGTATTAAATTATATTTTGGGCGTAGTGATCGAATAGCGAGATGATTAAGGTGTATTATATTTTGTTGCATTTTTTTCCTATAAGTTATAAGGATTTGAATTACGATATGTTATTTTTGATAAAGAATTTCTGGTTATTGTTAAAGTATTTCGCGAATTTAAATATTTTTTTAAAGGTAATTAATATTAGGTTAAGGTTTATACGGATTATAAGAATTTTACCCGATTTATTACGATTAAAGAATTTATAATACGATAATTCCGTTATATAAAAGAGTTAGCGAAATACGATTTTGTTATTATTTACCGTAAGGAATTAGAGAATGGCAGAGTTGATGTATTTAGTAGGCGACCAAATTTTTAAAAAAAAATGATTAAGATTAATTATGTAGTTTTCGACATTATTAAAGAAGAGTATTTACGTTTACGCCAAATCGTAACGGTACGAGTAATAACCTTAGATATATATCAAAAAATTAAGATATATAATAATAATTTATTAAAAGAAAAAAATTAAATAAAATATAAGTTTTAGAAGAATGTCGAAAGGACCTAGTACGAGAAATATACGAATATCCCTTATACGAATACCTAGGAATCCACAAAACCTTAGAACGTTTTTAACGCATATATTCCTTTCTAAAAATAAAAAACATGATATAGAAAATCTGGCGATAGTGCGATATTTACAATAAGGTAAAAGCGCGACGATATAAATCTTACGGGGAATTATAATTATTATTAGTCGCAAAACGATTATAGGATTTAGTTACGATGGATTTTATTATTAAGTTTTTTTTGTTAAAAGATTTTATTATAAGCGTATATTACGATAGTATTTTTGTAATTATTAATCGATTTATAAATTTTTTTACTTTTTACTTTATAGCGAGGATACGAACGCCGAATAAATGGCGTATATTTTCTTTATAAATATCTTTAATATATACGGGTTATTATACGAGATTATTTTAGATAAAGGTACGACGTTTACCTTTAAGTTTTAGTAAAATTTAATGGCATAAGTCGGTTTAAATTATAAATTATTTAGCGTATTTCGACCTTAGATAAATAAATAAACGGAACGATAAAATTAAATATTTGAAATATATTTACGATGTTATATTAATTACGAATAAAATAATTAGGTTGAAAAGTTACTAATAAATTAAATAGTTTATAATATTAGTTATTATGAAAGTATTAAAATAATATTATTTATAGCTAATTTTAGTTTTATTCCAGAAGTTTATAAGGAAATATAAAAAGAAAGATCGTTTAGCGTTAAAGTAATTTTTACGTTAAAATAACTTAAATAGTTACATTAAAAAATAAAAACGGAATTTGAATTCGTGCGTAATTAAATAAAAAAATATTATAATTAAAAACGGTTAGAAAAATTAATTTTTTTAGAAGGGAAAATGGTTTACCTAGTTACCAAAAAATTATAAACAAAACGCCTAAACAAAAAATTTGATTTTAAGTATATCGGATTATATAAAATTATTAAGAAAATTTCAGATAATAACTATTAGTTGGAATTATTTTTTAAGGTTAAACTTTATTTAATTTTTCATATATCCTTATTTAAGTTAGCTGTAAATATTATTAAAATGTATATCAAATAAGACGAAATGGAAATAAAGAATAAATAAAAATACGAAGCAGAAAAAATTATGGATATAAAAAAGGTTGATGGATTTACCTAGTATTTAATGAAGTAAAAGGGTTATTTAAATTGAAAAACTTTGTAGGAACTAGCGAAAAATTTTATAAATGCTTAGTAATTGTTAAGAAAGTTCTATTAATAGCGGCGCTTAAGATCGCATTTTAATTTAAATTATTAATAAAGGGATATTTTATTAAATTATTAGAAGAAAACCTTAAGGAAACGGCGGCTTTAAGTTTAGTTGTTAAACGATTTTTTTTTTCTTTTTTTTCGATCTTTTAATTTATTCAAATTTTCGACGCCTTGTCGAATTAATTTAATTTTTTTTTCGTGAAAAAAATTTGTTATTTCTTATTATAAAAAAAACGAGCAATTTTCTTAAAAATTCCATTTGTTTTGTTCCAAATATCGTTACATAATTAAAAAAAACGCTTTTAAGTAATTTTTTACATACGATTTAAATAATTTTTAACGCGGTTAATATTTTCGAAAGAGTTAAGCGGAATCGCCGATTTATTATAACGCCGGTTATAATAACGAACGTATTGTTCGTAACGCTTAAAATCTTTTATTATGACGTACTTAAGCTTTTTTTCGAAATAAAGAGTATAAGGCATAATTTCAAAACCAAATTTAATAATATAAAAAGCGAGGGAAATAACGCTTTCCTTTTGGTTAGGACGATTACGAGATTTACGGTTAGCGAAACGACTTAATATAATGGAAAAGGAAATTTACCAAGGAATTTTCGGGACGAAAATTTGGAAGAAAAGGAATCGTATTATAACATAACAGAATTGGACTTCGGAAAATAGTTTTTTAGTAAATTGTAAAATAAAACCTAAATAGGTTAATTACGTAATATAAGTTTATAAGAATTTAATGAATTTATTTAAAATCTTAATATAGATTTATAAGGATTTAATAAATCCATTTAAAATCCTAATATAGATTCATAAAAATTTAATAAACTTATTTAAAATAATAACAAAATATATATATTCGTTAGTTCCTGGTTAAATAACGACAGCTTGCAATATAATTTCGTTACCTAAGACGCCTTTGGTATTACGAGACGTAACTAAGTTATATTATTACTTAGTTTTTTACTGTATTTTACCAATATAAACCCGTCGACTTAGATTTAATAATTGGTTAATTAGCCTAGCCGTTACAGAATGTCAATATACGTTTGCGACAAACCTTGATATAATAGATGTACTTGTTCTAAAACTATATATACGGCTAGCGATAAAAATTATAGTTAATTTGGATTAATTAAATATATTATGGTTAAGTTATTTGGATAGTTATTGCGAGGTGCCAAAATGTGACCGACTTATTTATGTAACCGACTTACTTATATAGTACGTTATTCGTTATTATAAAAATTCCTATTACAAATTTAATTTCGTCGAAATTGTAAATATATTTTTTTATAATATCCTTTTTTACGATAATAATCCGAATAAGCTTAAATTACTTAGGAAATATTTCTAGATTTTCGTATAATATTTTTTAATAATCGATTTTCCGATTTAAACGCGTTTTAATTTTTTTTACTATTTAATAAAATAATTACCTAATTAATTTTAACGCGTTATATAACTCGTTACATAAGTAATAAATTCGTGATATTTTTAACATATTAACGCTGGATAAGAAACGTCTATATATTTAAGTTAAATATACGGTTAATAATCGATTTTTTTTAGTCGGCGTTAATTTTCGCAAATTAAAGGTAATATCGGTTCGGGCGTATTTACCGTTAAAACGGTATATTATAATAAAAGATAGGACTTTATAAATAAAACTAAACTTCTTATAATTAAGTTTTAGGTTTTATTTTTTAGCCTAAATAACTAGGTTTATTTTCGCTCTTTTTTATAGCACGTTTTATAATATTAGTATTAAAAAATGAACGATTAAAAATAAATAAATAGAATGATTAAAAAAGTGTTGCGCTTGTTTATATATTACGCTTACTTATGTTATACGTTATTGTATTTTACGATTATAACTCGAATAAATTTAAATTTTTTTTCGAAATATTTTTAAGTTTTCGTATAACGTACTACATATATAACCTGGATCTATAATTAAGCTGGACACTTTTGGCACTCCGTAGTAATTAATAATAATAAACTTAAATAACTTAATAATAATATATCGCATTAATTTAAATTAATCGGATTCTTTTTCGCTAAATATTTTTATAGCTTTTTTTTATAAAAACGGGCATTATGTCCGGGCTTGTCGTAAACGCCACATTTCTGTTTTTTCATTTTAACCCTTTTTACAATAATTACTTTCAATCGTTATTAATTATATTTTTCTGCCACTTTTTTTTCTCAGTTAAAAAGTTTATCTTTTTTATATAATAAGTGTCCCTTTTTTTTAAAAGGTGTTTGTTTTTAAGTTTTTAATATTTACTTAAAATATAATTTATTTCGCGTAACTAAGTAACTTTAGTTCGAAAAAAAAATTACTAAAAAATTAATAAATTACTTTTTATTAAAAAATTAACTAATTTAATAACTTTTAATAAATTATTTTCATTTTTAATTTTTTTATAAATACTATTTTTGCTTTATTATTTTCTTGATATTTTTAAAGGTTTTCGCGGGCGGGAAACGAATGGAACCGGCGGAAGTTAGCGGAGAAACGGTTGGTATAAATATAACTAAAAAAAATTCGAAAATAAACAAAAAGGCTTTAAAATTAAATAAAACGAAATTAATTATAATAAACCTAGATTTAATATTATCGAACATTATAACAATTATAAATACGTCGTAAAAACCGTTAAAGAATTTTTTTTAATAATGTAAATATAATAACGTCCTATTAAACTTTTAATATATAATGAATAAACGCGTTTTAAAAAAACAAAATAAGTTAAAAAGTTAAAACTTATGCGAGAAATGTACGGATATAAAAAATGTAATAATATCGTAATTAACGTAATATTTTTTAAATTTTATTAAATAATAACTGTTGTAATTATCGAAAATAAAAAAATGTTATAATTTTTTAATATATGTTTAAATATATTGATTAAAATATTAAATCTATTTTATATTTAATTCGTTTATTATATAATTAATATTACTTATTACGATTTTTTAATTAATTATTAATAGTAAATTATTATAAACTTAAAATATAAAGGATTTTTCCTTATTATAATAATAAATAATCATAATTTATTTTTTATTTTTTTATTAAATTTATTTAAGTTTTTTATATTTTTCGGTATTAATATTTATTATATCCGTTATCATAAAATACCTTATTAAAAATTTATTTTCGTCGAAATTATAAATATTTTTATTTATAATACCGTATTTTATATTAATAACTTGAATAAATTCGAATTACTTACGAAATATTTTTTAAATTTTACATAATAATTTTTCATAATCGATTTTCCGATTTAAACGCGTTTTAGATTTTTTTTACCGTTTAATAAAATTAGTTACCTAATTAAGCTTAACGCGTTACGTAATACGTTACGCGAATAATAAATTCGCTATATTTTTAATATATTAATACTAGATAAAAAACGCTCGCGTATCTAAATCGAGGATACGGTCGACAATCGATTTCTTTTCGGTCGGCGTTAATTTTTGTAAAAAAAAAATTTTAAAAAAAAATTTAATATCGGTTCGGGCGCGTTTACCCGTTATATCGCGTTTATAAGGCAAAAAAGGGGGCGTTATAAATAAAACCAAGCTTTTTATATCTAAGTTTCAGGTTTCATTCTTTTACTTAAACCCCTAGGTTTATTTTCGTTTTTCTTATAAGCCGTTTTATATTATAATTATTGAAAAATAAGTGATTAAAAATAGGGAGTTAGAATGGCTGAAAAAGTGTCCAGCTTAATTATATGTCTAGCTTATATATATAGTACGTTAAATTTTTTATTATAATTAATTTCTCGATTTAAATCTATTTTAAGCTTTATTTACCGCTTATTAAAGTTAAACGTTTAATTAATTCTAATACGTATCGTAACGCGTTAAGTAAATAATAATTTCGCTATATTTGTAATATATTATAGCCGGATAAAAAAGGCTTACATATTTAAGTTAAAGATTTAATCGATAATTATTTTTCTTTTCGATTACCGTTAAATTTCGCGAATTAAAGATAATGTCGGTTCGGGCGTATTTACCGCGATATCAAGCTTTAAGGATAATATCGACAATGTTATATATAAAACTAAGCTTTTTAAAATTAAGTTTTAGGTTTTATTTTTTTTTTAATTTAAATGGCTAGATTTATTCTCGATCTTTTTATAACACGTTTTATTATAGTAATATTAGATAATAAACAATTATAATTAAGTAATTAAGATGTTAATCAAAGTGCGCTACTCGCTTATATGCGCTGTTCGCTTATATAGTACGTTATATAGCTTTAAAACTTAATTATAAAACTTTATAGTTATGAATATACTTTCCAAAGTAAATACCTTTTTTATAATGAAATATATATTAAAATTATAGGTTTAATATGAGGGCGGGTGTATGGATAGGGGCGTGCGGATCTAATTAATCCATTCATGTATCCCGGCGCTGACTAGGGCCGCTGATGCCAATGGGTTACATGCAGGCCAATTGGCTACATGCATACACTGCACCCTTGGGATATCTGTGTGTCATATTACGGCACCACCACGCTGCACGCTGCAAAATACGATACATCACTTGCAGAAGGATTCTTTGCTACACGTACCGGGCCTATCGGCGTAGCTAAGAATGCATTTACATGAAATGTCACAGTTTGAAAATGGCAGTATACGCTCATGCGAGCAGCATGAATTGTCTCGGCATGATGCCGTGTCTCCTTCCTCATGGCTAGGACAGAACACTTGATGAGCACACTTCTGCCCCAGTCTCTCCTTAGCTTCTTTACGTTTTCTTCAACAAGATAAAGAGTAGCCAGTTACACCTACCCGAGCACCTTAACCTATTGGGGATGGCGGGATTCAGGTTGCTCACTACGTACGCAACTTCGGCGTTAGTAGTCTATGTAAGCAATTTTCTCTCAGATGCTTGGAGACGTCCCCTCTCTAAACCCCCTGAATTGCAGGTGTTTTTCTTATTTAGCTACCGCTTGTTGCTACATCCTCTACGGAAGTACCCAGGACCTTTTCTTGCGAGGCTATCCGACGTCTATGGCGGTTATTTTGCCGCCTGCCGTCGTTTGCACCTAGCAACGTTCCGTAACCACCTAAAATACGGTACGCAGAATGAAGACATCCGGTCGATATGGAGCGAGAGACTAATATCTGCCAATTACCTAGGCCCTGTCATAAGACAAGGTCCTAACCGGCTGCTATTTAACTCGGCTACAGCCGTAAGGGGTAACCTGCCCAGATTAACTGCTAGTGGGGAGTTATTCGAGCTAACATGCTGTATAGACATCTATCAAAATGAGCGGATGACGAAGCCTTTCATTTACCGGGCCTCGCAGGTCCGGCCAGATCAGTATAATGTTTTCAACTCCAGAGACAAGGACATACATCGTATCAAGAGGAGAATGGTCGGCCAGGCGCTTTCGGACCATTCGATTCGACAGTTCGAGCCGACTCTACTACAGCAAATAGATATGTTCCTCAAGAATATCTTGACGCAGTCGAAAGCCTCGAGCCCCATGAATATGACGCCTGCTTGTCGCCATCTCGGGCTCGACGTCATTGGACAGCTCGGCTTCGGCTACGACCTCGCACTCCAAACCAAGGATGAGCACCGCTTCCTGAAGGATGCGATTGTCTTCTCGAACTTCCGCATCAATCTTTCCATGCAGTTCCCGCCATTGATATGGCTCAGGCCCGACTACCTTGTTACTCTCTTTCCCAACAGCATCCGCACTAGGCTGCTCGCCGTTGTCAAGAAGATGATTGTGGCGCGGCTCGCCCAGCCGGTAGACGCCAAGCACGACCTCCTGTCCTTCATCGCCCCAAAGCTCGAAACCGACCTGAAGGAGATACAGGAGGGAGAGCTGTGGCCTGAGGCAGTCTTCTTTTTCGGCGCTGGTACGTGTTCGCGTAGACCTCCCGGCATGCCAATTCCTTTTTCTATCAACATAACTGACCTTCGTGTAGGTGGCGACACGACAGCTACCGCATTAGCCGGGGCTTTCTTTTACTTATCGCGCAATCCTGACTGCTACCGGAAGCTTGCGACCGAGATCAGATCTACCTTCACGTCTGCGGATGAAATCCGTGGCGGCCGGCAGCTTGCAAGCTGCCGATACCTCCGGGCCTGCATCGACGAGTCCTTGCGGATGGCCTCGCCAGTTCCCACTACCTTGTGGCGGGAGCAAGACCCCAGTGAGGACGGCCGCCGTGTTCTGATTGTAGACGGGCACGTAATACCTCGTGGTACATTAGTTGGTATCAACATTTATAGCCTCCACCACAACGAAAAGTACTTCCCTAACCCCTTTACGTTCCGTCCCGAAAGGTGGCTAGAGAATAACGAAAGTGCCCGGGCGGCATTTATTCCATTCTCAGTCGGATCTCGCACATGCGCTGGAAAGCCGCTCGCATATCAGGAGATTAGCCTCGCATTGGCGAAGACACTTTGGTATTTCGATTTCGAGCCAGCGCCCGGCGCTCTAGGGAAAGTTGGGGGAGGCAACCCCGACGGAGCAGATGGTAAAGTGAGAAAAGACGAATTTCAGCTCCGTGAAATCTTCGGGGCCTATAACGATGGGCCATACTTGACGTTCCATCGCCGAGGCCAGTACTGGGAGGAGCTGATGGGAGACGGCAATTAACGTCTGGTTGACAACATCGAGTTGTGTATGTGCAGATTAAGTGGGTCGGTCCACTTCAGTTATGTGGCGACGCTATGCGCGCAGCCGCTTGTATCACGTATCACCATCATGAGAACCACTCTATACATATGATAACCTACTCTGCTCTTGCCCCTCATAGTACTGCACAATGACCACCGGAATAAGAATAAGATCGTCACCTAGAACACCCAAAAGAGACAATGCTTAGAATCTCAGACCATCGGTGGACGATATGGGCCCTGGATTGGACGCAACGCAAGGAAGGGGCACGAAGCACCCCCGTAAAATGGGTCACATGCATCAACAACCATGCAAATTTTGGTGCGTTGCAGCGGACTTGCCTCGTCGCGATTAGGACCCCATTTTGAAGGTTGTGGCTGCGCCAAATGCAAAGAGAAAGGGTTAAAACTGAAAAACCTGTACCGGTTTTTGCCTAACAGCCCTGTAGTACTAAATTAGTTTCATAGCCGTTCAGTCTGTTTGAAGCTAAAAATGCTAAGATTTCGCGATAGACCCTGCCCCACACTTAGAGATGGGTCGTGGTTGGCTCGTCGCTTTCCGAGGGGCGCTTATCACCTGCAGGTGAGTCGTGGTTGGCTCGTCGCTTTCCGAGGGGCGCTTATCACCTGCAGGTGAGTCGTGGTTGGCTCGTCGCTTTCCGAGGGGCGCTTATCTCCTGCAGGTGAGTCGTAGTCCCAACCGCCGCGACAAAACCCCGGAGCATGATATAACATGACTGCGCTACCCCTCCTTGATTTCCTGCTGCTCTTTCCCATTCCCATATCGTTAATGTGATGGCGGAAGCAGTAGGCCTGTCTTCAGGGCTGGTGGCCTTGGTGGCATTTGCGCTCAAGTCCAGCACCCTGCTCTGCCAGACGGTCCAGAGCTATCGCAGCCATCCCAAGAACGTGCGCGATCTCCAGAAAGAGCTCGAGGCTCTCACTGGAGTCCTGCGGGCGTTATCCGAGACGGTGGAGAAAACCAAGGACACAGATTTCACGGCGCTTCAGGCACCATTACTCCGATGTGGAAATGCCTGTAAAGAGTTCGACGAGGCGATTGCGAAATGCACGTCGCGTTCCGGTGGGTCTAGAACGAGCTTTCGTGACTGGGCGAAGTTGAAGTACATGGGCGACGGTATCGACGAGTTTCGGAGGATGCTGGCTGGATACAAGTCAACCATAAGCATCGCGCTCGCCGACGCGCACCTGTAAGTCGTATATATCCTCACCTCGCTCCAATAGTGCTGACGTCTGCCCGCTCTCTCCTTGGCTTAGCCGCCAGTCCTCCGTCACCGCCGAAGGCCTCGAAGAGTACAAGGCTATGATCAAGGACGCCTCGGCCGATCTTGAATATCACCTCAAGAGCATCGACGAGAAACTTGAATCCACTTTCTCACGAGCCGCCGACGAGTCTGACGAGGACGCAATCCAAATGCGGCAGATGCAGGAGGAGCGGTCGAGCACGCAGCAGGGCCTCGCCATTTGCGCTCAGTTGTCCGCTCATATCTCCAGGATCCAGCCCCTATCAGCGGCCGACCACGGTCAGCGCTCTGCTGATGCACGCGCGATGCCTCCTGCTGTGGCCGAACGTATCACTAGGGAAGGTCTGGAGGAATGCCAAGACACTCTTGCCAGTACCGCGAACCGGCTGGAAAAGCACCTGAGGGGCGTAATGGACAAGCTCATGGCGAAGTCGAAAACTGCTCTATCGTCGTCGCCCCAGGATGCGGCCGAGCTCGGAAGGCTGCTGGAGGAATGGGAGACGGCGCGGCTGTGTTTGGATATCTGTTCCAAGGCGAACGAAAATGCGACAAAAGCAAACATCAACGTCTTCGAGAACGTCAAGGGGGAGGAGGAAGTTCTCCAGTTCTTCATCTCTACAACCGGGAAGATCGTACATGCCAGGGACATAACTCTCGGGGCCCGGAGTGTGCAGTTCGGGGGGCAGCTCAGCGATGCCTCGCTCCAACAAATCTCGCGGGACTTTTCTCGCGCTGAGCACACCGTGTCAACGAATACTGCGCCAGAAATAGTCACCCCTGCGGATAAGGCTGGTATCTCAATGTTCCGCGATCGTTACGGCCAAGGCTTTAAGCTCAGTTCCCAGCCATCTCAAGGCGACGCTTCGTCGTCGCCGGCGGGGCAGCGGGGGCAGACGGGCCATGGGAGTGAATCTAGTACCCCGCCTAACCTTTAGGAGAGAGAAAGGCTGTTACTCGTAGCGATTTGCATTACTATAACGAATCAAGACCCGTATTTTGAAAGGGGTCACTGACTGTAGCATAACGATGGGAACTGATTCGGTGTATCTAAAGGGATATCGTTAAAACCTAAGCCTACTATGTATATTATCGCTGCTAGTTCTTTGCGGACCTCGAAACACCGCGTTTGCTTCCTGGAATAGTGCCTTCCTGGCCCAGTCGGCAGCCTCCTGGAGATCCTTGGCCCTGATGATCCGGAATCCCAAGACGACGCCGGCGAAGTCAGAAGTGCCCTCATTGACGGCCGAATTGTAGTTGGCGTCAAAAAAAAATTCAAGAGCCCCTGGAGGACGGCAAGAGGCCCTCCGCTATGATGTGCATCCCCGCTTCGGCGAGGAAGGTGTTGTATTTGGCCATCTCGGCCATGTCCTGTCTTGGGCGAGTTGCCGGACTCCGTGGCGCCAGTCGCGCGGACCTGTGCCATGAATGAGGGCATGTTGTCGGCTTCGCTTTTACTCTTTCGCTAAGCAGCTCTTGCGGCCCTCAGGAGGGCCGCAGATTCCCAATCAGAATCAGGCTCGGCGGATGCTGAGCGTCAATTGGTTGACCGGCTCAGCCGATTTTCCGTGCTCCTGGGCGCAACCGCCACGGACCATATATGTGACAAACGCAACCTCCTTCGTATCTTTCTACTTCATAACGAGAGCATGCCATCCGCATTGGCGGACCAACCGCGGTCAAAAGTCTTTAAGGACAGTCCCAATTGGAAAGGTCTTGATGCCTTCCGTGCTTCGTTACAATTCGGTCAGCAAAGGCAAGAGGACCTTGTGCTCGCCAGTCACGCTTGGTCAGCTTGACCGTGAAGGTATGGTCAGCCAGCTTCGCTGTAGTATGCTCGTCTGACGATTATCTCCTGAAACTTGTGCCCGCTTTTCTATCGGGCGCAAAACCTTCCGGCCGCCCCCTGATACCTGCCAGGGCGGGTCGTAGCACCCCTCGAAGCGACCTTCTACGACTTGAGCTCTAACTTCATTTAAGAAAATAAATTTTTTTGATATTGCGATTTTGCTGCGAAATCGATTCAGGAAGTGGGTTAATCTACCAAGTCGGGTCTGGCTCCCTAACTTACTTCGTTGAAGATTATCGTCAACTTTCGACATGTACGAAATATCCGCTTGACGGCCACAAGGCGTCGGCCATAACAATTTTAAGTCACTGCTAGCCCGCGCGTTGCCTTAAATAGAAACGATAGCTACTAAAGCCCTTAAAGGGCTAGAGGTATTCGTTTTGGGGGAAGCTGATTGGGTTAGATTTAGCAAATAAAAATGAGCCTTGGCATAGCTACACAAAAATGTTGTGATGACTCCTTGTGGGCCGTCAAGCGGATATGTGCTCTTTAACCAACAGCTTGGTACAAATTTCGACATTGACTTTTTTTTTCCAGGTATATCATATAGTAACTATGTTAGGCACGTAAATTCCGATTAGCTGAATGCCACGTAACTCCACACAAGTTGGCCAGACCGCCAATTAATGTACAATTGGAGAAGCCGAGGCTCTTCCCGGTAGTGGCTTCTCCGCACCGCTATCTCCACGATCCCACAAGGCTTGACTTCACCCATCCTCGAAATGCGGGGAGATGTGAAATATTCACCGAGGGCCGAGGCTGCCAGTGCCCTTTGCGCGCTCATTCGCCATGGCTTATGGAGGTTGGTATTAATCCTTGGTAGCTTTGGCGGCGAGCACTTCGCTGCCAATTATACCCGGAAATAGTAGTCGGGTATAGCGAGCCCTCTCCCGCGCCCCCCTCTGGATCCGACTTCAGGGGTCCCTCCGTAAATCCGTCGGCTCGTCTTCGAATTCATCATCTTTAATCGTAGTCCCCACTCTCTCACGACTAACCACCAGGCATACCTATAGCTTGCTCATCAACACCTTCAGAAGCTCTGAGTCTTAATTGCAGGCATTCTTGCGTTCCCATATCAGTAATTGGGAGCCGGGTGGTCTATACGTGATTGCGAGCTTCAGAAGCAATGGTAGTTACATCTCGTTGGTCGGCGCCCGTTCCGAACTGCTCGATACAAAAATGGACGTTCGGGACGTCGTTCGACCCTCTTCCGGACAAGCCTCAGTTCATCGACCCTGAGCGCCCCGACACGCATTTTCTAACTCAGGCCGACTACCGGCTATGGTCGAAGCAGATCGCTCTGGGACTGCGGAAGGCCGGCCTGAAGCCGGGCGACCGGGTCTTGCTCTTCTCGGGCAACAATCTGTTCACCCCGGTGGTCTTCATGGGCATCCTGATGGCAGGCGGCATTTTCACCGGAGCGAATCCGAGTTTCGTTGCGCGCGAGCTGGCATATCAGCTGAAAGACAGCGGGGCGTCTTTCTTGATAGCTGCCGACACCAGCATGGACATCGCATTGGAAGCTGCGGGGCAGGTCGGCCTTCTTAAGGATTGCGTGTACAGCTTTGATGCGACAGCACTCGATCCGAGCCCGGGGAAGACGAGTTCAGCGGTACGACACTGGACTGAACTGCTCGCGCCGAAGGAGGAAGCAGCCGAGTTTGACTGGGTGGAGCCAGCAGACGCCCAGACGACAATATGCTGTCTGAACTATAGCTCTGGGACGACCGGTGTTCCTAAGGGGGTGGAAATTACCCACTACAACTATGTCGCAAACGGCGTCGGTGTGATATACACGACTTTGCTTCAGCCCGACTATGAAGATTGGAGAAAGCGGTCTCGGCAGCTCTGCTTCCTCCCGCTCTATCACGCATTCGGGCAAACATTCTGCATTTGCAACTTCCCCAAGATCTCAGTACCCGTCTATATAATGCCTTCTTTCACCTTCGAGAAGATGCTGCAGTATATAGAGAAGTTTCGCATTAACACCCTCGCTGCGGTGCCGCCCGTGGTGGTTGCTCTCGCAAAGAGTCCGCTTAGTCGCAAATATGATCTAAGTAGCATTGAAAGTATTGGGTGTGGTGCAGCCCCACTAGGCCAGGTAAGACTTTCTGTCCTGTATCTCTTTTCAAGACCGGCCCGGGCGAGCTTGTGGCGTGGCGCTAGGGCTGTTCAAATCGTCCGAGCCCCTTTCCCCAATGCCCGCTCTCCAGCGGAATTGTTGGGTAGTAACGGATCAGCCTAGGTAAGTACATAACGTACTAACCTTAATGTGCCGTGCAGGAGATAAGCGATGAGGTTGTTAAGCTTTGGCCGGTGGGTGCGGTTACGGTGCGTCAAGGTTGGGGGATGACGGAACTGACGTGCACGGCCACGGGATGGGACCCCAACGTACTCCCGAAATCGGGATCCGTGGGCGAGCTATCGCCCAACTGCAAGGCGCGCATCATGAAGGTCGACGGCTCGGGCGAGATCACGACCGCAAACGAGCCCGGGGAACTCTGGATATCAGGACCAACACTCATGAGGGGCTACTGGAACAAACCGGAGGCGACGAAGGAGACGATCGCCGTCGACGCGGACGGGACGCGCTGGCTGAAGACCGGAGACATCGCGTACGTCGATCGGTATGGTGAGGGCGGGCTGTGGCACGTCGTCGACCGCCTCAAGGAGCTAATCAAGGTCAAGGGTAACCAGGTGGCGCCCGCCGAGCTGGAGGCCGTACTCCTGGAGAATAGGGGCGTGGCGGACGTCGCGGTCGTCGGCGTCACCATCAACGGGGAAGAGGTCCCGCGGGCGTACGTCGTGCCGAACCCCGCGGTCCAGCAGTCGGAGAGGGACATCGCCAAGTGGATGGAGAGCAAGGTCGTGCGTTACAAATGGCTGCTGGGTGGCGTTAAGTTCGTGGACGCCATTCTGAAGAACCCTGTGAGTGCCTCCCCTAAATTCATAGTGACATCTTCAAAAGTCTTCCCTAGCCTCCCTCTGAATGATTTCTAACGATAAATGCTTCGTCTACCTAGTCCGGCAAGATCCTTCGTAGGGCCATCCGAGACCAAGCGGCGAAGGAGGTTGGCGACAGGAAGCCTACTGCCTCCAGGTTGGCATGAAGTCTGATGGTGGGCATAGGTTACATAAATGGATAGAACTTACAGGTTCGGTACATATGTATTTCCTTCTAGCGCTAATCGGACATATTGATGACGACTGTGCCAGTGCTGGTTCTGGTATATAGAGTGGTTGTTGCTGGCAAAGGAAGACAGGGGATGCTTCATGCATATTTTACTTATCAAGACCGAACGCCGTAGCGTTACCAAGCCTAAATACGTCGCCGATAAAACGTTGAAGAAGAGTGTAAACTTCGACTGCATTCGTCTATGTAATATAGTTCAGACTGTCGGTGGTCAAATGGTTTTATTGTGACTGGTCGTATGCAAATATAGTTTAGAACTTACCGAACTGTCTGTTTCTAACCCTCCTCTCGGTGTTTGGTTAGAAGGTTTAAGTCTGTCAAGCCTTGTTACCGGTGCCACCAGCACAGGTGGTACAAAACTAGTTTCTCTCATAATACCCCCGGTATTGGGAGATACATGCCAAATAAGTCTCTCATCAGTTACCAAACCAGACACTCTCCTGACTCTAGATTTTCCCAGCCTTAACGTAGCGTTTTCTATAGTTCTATATATGTCTGACATTTTAGAACGGGGAGATAGAAGTATGCAGGTATCTGAATTGCCTACATAGGTAATAGCTTGTTTCCGCTTCTAAACTTCCCAAGTATGCTTCCCATTGTCAGTCCAGGGCGGTGCATACTAAACTCTACACCTTACTGGCACACACACCACTAGGCTTTTACTATCGTCTCAAGAGACCCTAACAGAGTTTTGGAACAAGTAAAATTTTCAAAGGTTGTCATGCTCTCGAGCATAAATACCGGTTGAGGCCGCACATCATGTCAGTGACCTCTCCTTTTCCGGTCTAATCCCGCCCAGAGGACTTCTCTCGCAGTAGATCCTCGACGAGCTGCTTCCCATCCCTTACTACCCCGAACACCATTGACGAATAAAATGTGCGCTCTGAAGAAGCTCGTCAGCGTGTGCCTCATCGGCCTCGCGGTTGCCTCACCCATAGTCATCCCGTCGGCTGCTGCTCCGCAAGAGACTGACGATGGTATTACTGAGTGGCCCCATTTCAACCCCGTAGACATAACCCTCCCGATCAAACCCAAACCCACAAGTCAACTAAGAGACTTAGACAGCGGCCTCGATCGCTGCGGATTCCCGCCGTTGCAGCCTTGCTGGCAGGCAGATGACGACGAACTTCGCCATCGTCTTGACGAGGCCGGTTGGGGCCCCATCCTTCCCAAGGTAACGGACGAGCATAAAAAGCCCTTGGTGCGCCCCGAGGGCCAGGTCCCGCACATAATACCGCCCAAGGTTCCTCATCCGCCCGCAAGCCACCATGAGGACGAGAAAGAAGATGGCAGCGACACGAAGGCACCCGGAGTCAAGCGTGACGTGGCCGGCGCCGAGGTGGCAAGTCTCCACGACTCCGAGGATCACGACGGTCCCGTGCCCACAGGTCCCGTCACAACCCCGGCCGGGGTTGCAGTCACCAGGGTCACCGTCACGGCCACGGTCGAGACCACGACCACGGTTCCTACCGAGGAAAGCGCCGCTCCTGTGCCCGCAGGCCCCGTCACAGTCTCGACCCGGGTCACCGTCATAAGCACGGTCCCGACCACGATCACGACTTCTGTGCCGGCCACGGTCTCGAAGTGGGTCCCCGTCATCCCCGTCACGACATCGACCCTTATCCCCGTCCTAACCTGGACCTCGGTCAACATCACAACCTCGACCGCTGTCAACATCACAACCTGGGCCGCAGTCCCGACCGCGATCACAACCACAGTCCCGACCACGATCACAATCACGGTCCCGACCGCGGTCTCGGAGTGGGTTCCAACCACCTACTCGACCTGGTTCCCGACCGCGTCCGGCACAGTCTCAACGCTGGTAGAGGACGCCTCGGAGTGGCCTGGCACGTATACGGATCCCCAACCCAAGACGACGCCGCCGGAAGTTCCTAGCCCCAGCTACAAGAACGAGAGCTCCCACACACCCACCCCTGTCACGAAGTCCACACATCGCGTCAAGGAACCTACTCACTTCTCGCTCCCCCCGAACCCGGGGCCGGTAGTAACGCGTGGGCCTAAGCACGCCGTGCAAAAGGACGAGGAACACGACCAGCACATCGACAGCGACGACAGCGTCCAGGTGTGGCCGCTGCCGTCGATCCAGGCGCGCGACGTCGAGCGGCTCCGCCACACGGAGACGGTGGTGTCGTACGTGACCATGATGGCGACCGTCACGGACTTGGCGTGCCCGTAGCTGACGCCTGCCACCGACCAGCAAGACGGCTGGGCCGCCTCGCGCGAATGCTTGAGCGTCCGCATGGACAGGATCACTGCGATGGGAGGCCTTGGTTGGTTCTCTTTTGTTTACGCGTTCTCTTATTCACTATACACGTTCTCTTATACAATTTCGTGTACTGTCGCTTCCGGAGGGAGTAGACTTGGGGGTTGGGGCCTTTCCCCCTTTATAATACTGGCCTACTCATCGCTAGATGATTCAATCCACTCTTTTTCAATGGCATCTCCTATGTCCGTTCGCGATAGAGTGATGCAGTGGAAATTCGTAAGGCACAGCAAACTGCCAAGTACCTTCTGTAGTGGGATATTCTCAAGTGCAGCACCTTCCCACGCGTAGAGTGGCTGATATTGAAACTGGATACGATCCATGGCGAACATCCCAAGAGACTCGTTTGGTGTTTTCAGGGTGCCTACATGTTCTTGCCCCGGTGTTCTGAGTCGGGTCGTGCCGGGAAAACAAATGAATCCCTTGCAGCTGCGCACGATCTTAGCGGGCACCAGTGAGTCGAATTCTCTAGGATAACGCAGAGATATTATTGGCGGTGAGATAAGGAGCCTTTCTCTCCCATCGATTAACGTGACCGGCGGACTTCCCATCTCCTTCCAAGGGACGTTGGGGGTAAGATACTGCATTGGAGATTGCGGCCCCATGGCACGGCCACTCACAGCTGGATATACTTATACGTCGCAGCATAAAACCGATCCCAGGCGCAGCGGTTCCCCCGCGCCGGCGCCGGCGCGTCCGCGACCTTGCGACCCTCGAAGCGGTCATCGCCGCCAACGAACTCGAGGTTCATCTGGCCGCGGAAGCGCGCGAGCCGACCGTCGAGGAACTCGATGCAGCCCGTGTGGTTCATGTTGAGGTCCGCCTGCAGGTGGCCCTCGCCGGTCTCGCGGCCGTTCCACATGAGCCAGAAACGGCGGGGATTTTGGGCCGAGGCGGTGTCCGATTTCCTCTTCCTCTTTCCGGTCGTTTCTGTCGCTGCTGTTGATGTCGTGGCGTCGTCCTCGTCACGCAGGTAGTCCCAGTCCCAGTCCCCCTCCCGGCTGCGCACGCGATCGACCGCGTTGCGGTGCCTCACGAGCAGGGCCCTGTCGGCGGACAGCAGCATGACGCCTTCGAGGACGCGGAACCGGAACCAGGCCTCATAGACGCCGGGTGTGCGCGCGGATGGCCGCACGTCGAGCACCATGTCGCCCTCCGGGCCGTCCCACTCCTCCTCGATGCTGGGACACCTGATGACGTACGAGCCAACGATGTCGAACTCGCGGCGTCCGGGGTCCGCATCCAGGGTCCGGAGGTAGGCCGCGTGCTCGTCGTTCGCCTCGCCCTCTTTTAGCTGCGCCTGCCTCAGCAGCGCCTTTTCCCTCTCCCTTGCCACTTCCTCGCGCTTCTGCCCCTCCCATTGCGCGGTACGCCGAGCGATAGCCTCCTCGGACCAGCCAAGGAACAGGGCGCGGAACGTCTTCCTGCCCTCACCGTCCCCGCCCCCGTCATCGACGTCGATGGACAGGTCCTTGAGGACGAGTCCATTGTCGACCTCACGAACCGAACGCACCGCGTCTCTGAGCTCTTCTTCCCGCCGCGGGGGTAGGGCGCCGGCGGCGAGGCAGATGACGGGCACGTCGGGTAGCAGCAGCGGCAGCTTGGCGCGGTCCGGGCGCCCGGCCGCATCGAGGAAGTACTTGCGCATGAACAGGCCGACGTCGAAGTTGGCCTCGGCCTCCGGGAGGCCGAGGCTGTCGAAGTGCTGTTGGAGGGCCTGGGAGTCGCCTAAGCGGCCTTCGTTTTCACTTTTCTTGGGCTTCGCAACTGCACGCGAGGTCGCTGTCGTCTTAGTTTTCGTTGAAGCTGTTGAAGCCTTCGTTGAAGTCCTCGTTGCGGCTCTCGTTGGAGTCCTCGCTGGAGTTCTTGTTGAACTCCCCGGTGTAGTCCTAGTTGCAGCTCTCGTCGAAGTCCCTGTCGAAGCCCTCTTTGGCGCCCTCGGGGCAGTGCCCGTTGAAGTCCCCGTAGAAGCTCTCGCTGTTGTCGTCGTGGCGCCGGCGGACCTTCTTCTGGTTGTGGGGGCCATTGCTGGGGTTGCGCAACTATTCACGCAAAATTGATTGTAGCCCTAGAAATGATTTCACCTAAAGCTAGAAGCAATTACTCTAGATGCAGGGATATTCCATATAAGCCGGCTACTCCGTATATGCTTCAACCACCTTTTATGGATAATGAAACCTGGCGTGGCGCGATCTTGCGGTTACCGAACGCGTTTTTTATTTTAATGCTGCCCCACTTGGAGTGCCCATATTTCGGAGCAATTACCTACTCCACAGCTCACGTTCTCGCTACGTCATCTTGGAATATACCATCTGAAAATGGATATGAGAGTATGACGCACTCTGCCAAAAAGCTCTTAATGAGAAATTGATGTAGAAGTGAAAATCGGAATCCAGACACTACTAGGTAGTCATACACTGCATCGTCGGAACTAAGGATAACTTCTTAGGCAGTCAATTCATGGACTATCCTCTCTGTCGGCTGACTGTAGTAGAGCCGTCCATTAGATAGAATGACGCTGATCATAGATGACGATTCATCCGTTCATCCCAAGCATCACTTCATTTCTGTTTCATCATAACCATAAGACCCATTTGACGGGTAATGCATTTGCTTCCTCCGTGAGTCAAAACAACGCCATCGTATCCTTGCGATCCTGTCTCTCATCTACATCCTCGTTGCTGATGCACAGAAGGGCCGACGAGGCCATTGTCGCATTTCTATCACGCACGGGCGTCCTTGGGTTGGTTCTCGAGGTTGTCCTTGCCCTGACGACCGATGCCGCTCATGTCGGTCTCAGCGCTGCCCTTGGAGGCGGGCTCGCGCAGCCCCGCGGTGGAGCCGTCGCCCGTGGAGATGTCGCTCTGGACGCCGCCCGAGCCGACGTTGACCTTGGTCGCATCGGCCGACTGCCAGTCCGACGCCGCGGGCGGCTGGTCGGGGAGGGGCAGGTTCTGTCGCGTCTGCTCGACCTCGTTCTCCTTGGCCGGGGTCATCTTTGTCTCGGCGACCTTGGGCGCTTGGCTGACCATTTCTGTAGCGGAGAGGATTCTGGTTAGCTTATTTTGGCCATGCGTGTAGGAAGGAACGGTAGCTTCAGTTGTTGGGCTGGTGGCCGTGGTGGTGATGGCACGTGCTAGAACACGGTAGGTAGCCAGGTAGAGACTTACTGATTGGTGTCTTATATAGAGGTTCGGAAGAGTTGTAGATATGTGTATTTGTCGTAGGTCTCAATTGAGAGTGTTGCGCGCTCTTTGAATCGGCGTGGAAGTGATCTTAGTCTGGAAGTATTCTCTCGACAATGAAAGTAGGAAGTGTAACTGCTTGTTACCTAGCCGGCGTCCAGTAGGTTTAAGTAATACTGGTATTGTCAAATCGAAAGAAATGACGGATCTTCTGGTCGTGTTATTGACGTCATGGCAAGTGACGTCAGAACTCCTGATATTTGCGCATGTGTCAATTCGCATGCGTCAGAGTCCCATTTCTAGTCTAGATAGGCCTCGAAAGAAGGAACCCCACCAACGAGCCCCTACCGAATGTGCACCTTGAGGTCGCTCCTATTGCACCCAAGGCTGACGGGAATCGGCCCCTTGATGCAGGAACGGGGTCGTTAGAAGAACGGATCGTTGGCGGGATCGTCCGTGACACGAGGCGCATGCAGGCCGAGGCTTCTTGGCAATCGTTGGTTGCACCGAGATGAAGGCTGGGCTGCTAGCAGGTCCGATGCAAGTTGGCGTGGTTGGGGCGGGGTTCCCGAGCCGGTAACCAATTTGCTAAGAACTGGCGTTGGCTTGGGACTCCTGAATTCTCAAGGTGGACGACCTATGTCATGCCGTTGGTATCTCTTAAGGCTTACTACTAACCTATGTATCGGATGGAACACACGCCCTCGAAACGCCTGAACACCATAAGCTTCCTAGCTCGTCACCTTCACAACCCCTTTACACACCGAGGTGCTTCCTAGCCAACTCTCTTATCAGTATCTACTGATGTTGCCTTCTCCCCCTCGTCGGGATTCAGATAGTTCGCATCCTCCGCTGCCTCATACTCCGCTATTAAATCTGTCACAACCTCCCTGGCTTCGTCAAACTCGTTCAGGCTCTGCGAGAATGGGGTCGTCTTCTTGTACGCCTCTATGAATGCATTCCGCTTCCGCATGCCGTCGTATTGTCTGACGATGCGCTTGAAGAGCTGTAATATGTACGGTTAGCAAAATCAATAGCTCCCTGCTATATTGGCTTAGGCGGCTTACAGTCGCAATGCTGGTATGGTTGGCCAGCATCAGGCCACTAACGCGGTGGCTCATGGGAATATACGGGCTGCGTTTCGTCAGGGCGACCTGGATGCTCGCCGGACCCCATGGGATGAAGGTTGCTAGTCTGCGTTCTCGAATACGTAACAGACTCTTATGGACATCAGTCGGATCAACCTCACCCTGTATCACATTCAGGATCGAGATGTAGCAACTCTTCTTCCCCGGTACTGTAGACACCATGCGGTTCTTTGGCTGCAGTAAACGTCTCATAACGTCGAGGACCGTAGTCTTCCGAACTGTCTTTGCCTGCTCCACCTGGTCGCCCGTGAATGGAGTATATGCGGTCATTAAGAAATGGCATCGTGGGGTCGGTATTAGGGAGGCCAAGATACTGACAAGGTCATTGTGCATGTAGCCAGGGTATCGCAAAGTCGTGGTACTCGCCGACATGACGGTCGATACCAGCTGATTCGTTTGTTGAAATGAGGGCTCTTGCACGTGTAGTCGATCGGCGGCGATGTGAGATAAAGCTCCATTGTCAAGGACGACGACCGAATCAGCATTTTGTGTCAGCCGCCTCATCGATAGCAGACTGTTGTATGGGTGGACAACGACATCACCGGAGTTTGTCGTATCGGGGAAGACTGAGTATGTCTGGATGATCTTTTTCGGGAATCGGTCGTTCATTCGTTCGAGCAGAAACGAGCCGAGACCAGAGCCAGTACCACCAGCGATAGAATGAAGCAGCATGAAGCCCTGCCGTATTCAACAATTAGTCCTAGCCGCTCGATCATTCCGGCCCTATTCTTACCTCTAGAGAATCGCTACCGTCTGCTTCTCGTTCTATCATTTCCATAATCTCCTCGTGCACAAGTTCTCCGGTCTGGTATCCATCACCCCAGTTATTTCCAGCGCCGGTACCACTCTTGCCCACGTAGAAATTCTCGGGGTTGTAGATATTCTTATAGGGACCGGTCTGTATGCCGTTGATGACGCGAGGCTCGAGGTCTATCAGAATGGCCCGGGGGATGTACCGGGTGTCGTCGCTCTGATAGTAGAAAACGTCCTTCCGGTCACCGCCTTCGGTTGCAAAGTCCTCTAGGTTGCCATCTTGGTTGATCCCATGTTCCTGGCAAAGCTGCTGCCAGAACTGGCTGCCAACTGATCCTTGTCAGCGTCCCCTTTTAACTAGAGCTCAAGCAACTGCTCGAGGTCGCAATCTTGCAAGGTGGAGGATAGTACTGACTGCTATTGCCGCATTGACCGGCTTGGATCGTAATGATTTCTCTATTTACACCGCATTAGATGAGATGAGATGATGCAAGACAGCTTTAATTCCTGCGAACATGACCCTCCTACTCACCTAGGCATTATGGCGACATCTGAGAGCCTACCAGCGAGTCCTCACCTTCTCGGCAATATTGCGACTCTTATGTACTTAAGCCAATATTATCTGTTCTGGTGAAGTTATCGACAGCCCTTATCGCGATATTTTACGCGTAGCGCGTTTCGCTCGACTTACGGGCCAAGATAAATTGATTTTGGCGGGGTTGCGACTCTCAACTCTCTCCGGACAGCATTAACGGATAGTGTTATAAACCTCGTAAAGCCATTAAACTTCCCGTAGTGCATATATGAGAATCTGGGAACTGAATCTCTAAAGATGAGTGATATGGCATCCACCACTGCTCTTTTCTATTCGTCTGCGCCAACACATGACAACATCATACGGCGACATAACAGTATTTCACGCCTCATCTTCTTCGCCAGCAATTCTGTTCCGGCCTTTTGTCAAATGCGATCCATACCGAGCGTAAGTGTTAGTTAAAATACGAAATCTCGGTTCAAGCCGTTGAAGCTTGTGCCTCGGAAACGAGCAAGCAGGGGCTACTGGCCTAGCTAATGGCTTCTTGAAACCCTGGCCGGCTGTCTGTTGGCGCGAAATATTGAAATATCTTCGGGAAACTGTGTTCATGAAAGGCCCTGAACCCGACCTCGATTCTCATGACAAACAATGGCGTCTGTTTGCAGTGATCCGATTGTCTTCGCCGCCGGCAACAAGATCATCTTGATGGAGACAGGCCAGGACCTGCCGAGACGTTTTCTGCCATTCTCTTCGCCAGGGATACCCCGTTCGCATCCAACCCGCCGGTTCCGGGACAAAGCCTGGAACCCCGGGACTCAAGGCAGTTGTGCTGTTGTCGGTGGGAGATGTTTCATGAACCTAAATACAGTTAGCATCCGTTACATTCGACTCGAGCTCGGCCTAGCTCCAGTGACAACCTGCATGTGGTCACAGCATTTCGCATCGTCGGGTTGGACGGCTGAAGTCGAGGAACCCCCCCATTTCAGAAAGGCTTTGTGTGTCATTGTGCGCCCGTTGAAACCTGAAGCCCATCCGGGGGGATGCGATACGCAACATTTTTGGATGCCGCGCGAATCATATATCCCAGAGCGTCCTCATCACCGTGACATGTCCGCTCCATCCGCGTTCCCCCGTCTTACTGACATTATCCAGTTAAAGGGCGAATATATCCATATTTCTGATGCCAAGTATATATACATAGACACACAATTTTGGCCCCCTCTCCTTACTTCATCTATCACCGGTCCTTCCTTCTCTGTGTGCCCTTTTCCGAGTCAGCGTATCTGGCTGGTCAGTAAGACCGGGGAGGACGACGATCATGTGCATTTCAGATAACTAACTACCTATTTCGTATCTTCGTGGCATCGTCCTAACTTCACTAGTTCAATTATACCTTCCCTTAAGCATCCATTCTACCAGTTCCGTTCCCGGGGTATATCGCTCAAAGCCCTGTGTGTACTTATCTAGCATTAAATACGCTTACCCTCGTGCCTTTATGATATCTATTTTACCTTACGTATCCATATCCTTATACCATCTCTTCTACTCGTTTCCATAACTGACTGGTTAATGGCTGATTCCCACATCAAATTTCATGCGATCCTCTTCGTCCCCCGATCCAATCAGAGCGGTTCTGGCGGGTGAAAGTCCGAATAAGGGAATGCGCTAAACCGTAGGGAAAAACTGGCTGGGTCCCAATGGTGCTGATAAGATTAGTAAATCAGTATTGAGAATGGCGTTCCAGCTGCATAATGGCATGGGCTCTGCCTTCTTCACCACCAACACCTGGGGAACTTCCGGCAGCAAATCGCGACCAGGCACAAGTTCCGGAGAGCAACGGGATTCTCGAAGCCAAAACCAGACCCTGACCCAAGAAGCACAGGCACAAGCACAGACGCAGAATCAGACCAACGTATTGACCAAAGACCGGGATCGCAGACCCTCGTTCGGGCGCAGGGCATCTTTCTCATCTCCCAAGGCGAGACGGCGTGCGAGCACTTTGGCTTCCAATGGGACAGGCCACATAAGGACGGACGCATCCGCACCCCCTGCAATCCCGGATTTTGCGCTTGCAGCCGCGGCAAAATTATCGAGAGATACTGAGGCCGTGCCGACTCCCGCAATTACCCCTACGGATCCGCTCGCCAAGGCTACGAGTGGCCGTACCGCACCCGTGCCAGCGACGGCCATGAACGGTCTTCATTCCGCCGCAACGTCTCCGCCCACATTACAAGCCGGGCAGGGGAGTTCGGCAGAGGCCTCCTTTGCGGTCCATCAGCACATACATGATCTCGCAAATAAGAGGATATCAACATTAGACTACTTGCGCAAAGCGTATGTCACTCGTAACCCGTGCAGCTCCAGTCGCGTCCACTCCCATGGTTCCCGCCCCTCCCCCTCTATGGGAGCTATGCGCTAACCACAGATATCTTTACAGCCACGAGGGTCGGATATACTGGTTCAACACCCTCCTCTTCGACAAGCCCGACCTGGCGCGCATGCCGTACTTCGACAACCGGAAGCTCGCCCGGCGTGCCACGAACTATCTCCTGCTGGGCCTCTCGCTGCCCACGGTCATCGACCTCAACTCGTCGACGCCGCTCGAGTTCCTGCGCTCCCTCAACACGCTCCTCACGGAATTCGAGTCTTACCAGCAGATACACACGGAGAACGGCACCAACACGAGCACGCTGTCGCGCGCGCGGCTGCCGCAGATGTTCCGCCGCGGCCCCGGGGGGAAGGGCCGCCGCCAGTCCGGGGCCGGGGTCGGAGGCGACGCGGGGCTCTCGGGCGCGGGGTACGGGGAGGGCGGGCCCGACGACGGCAGCAATCACCACCACCACCACCACGCGGGTAGCGTCAGCGGCGGCGGCGGCGGCGCGGGCGGTGGGCAGCAGCAGCAGCAGAACCAGCAGCACAGCGTGATCAGCTTCGGGCTGGGGGCCGAGGGTGGCGACCTCCTGCCGGGGGAGGAGTACACGCACCTGCTGACGCCGAACCTGCCGTTCGATCCGGACTTCTTCGAGACGTTCGCGACGCTCTGCGACGTGCTCATCGACTGCTACGCGCGGCTCACGACGCTGCTGCCCTCGCCGCGCGACTGCGCCGCCCAGCCGGGCGTCGCCGAGCTCTTCGCCAAGGCCGACGCCAAGGTCCGCAAGCTGCTCGTCCAGGGCGTCGTCCGCGAGTTCGAGGACGCCAGCCGGGCCGGCGTCAGGGCCGAGGTCGCGAGCGTTGGCAAGGTCGTGCTCGGTGGGCTTATGTGACGCGGCGTGACGTGATAATGGATGCGATGGTCCGTGACAGATGGGAACATTTCCGGCGGTTTTTGCCCAATGATGAAGGAACGGATGGATGGATGGGCACATGCGTGTGCTCTGGCCGACGATACGGGTACGTATTCATATATAAATTAGCTAGGGGTCAGCCCCGAGTAGGGCTTCATAGCCGGTGTTCAGGAATGGTTGGCTTGGAACCGAGATACCATCGTTGCGCGCAAAGTACAATATATTAAATAATCTGAGACCTACTCCGAGTAATCACACTCTACCGCACTCTGGTATAACCGGTTGCACTAGTTAGGTGGCTACAGCACTCCAACTTGCAAACCAACTATTCTCCTTAACTGTTCAAGTACGCCTCAAATACGCCTATTGTAGTTCGGCCAGCTTCTCCTGGGTCTTGCCGATTGTTTCGGTTGTCCTCGTTTAGTACCCACATGGTATTTCCATTTCAAAGCAACTATGATGACAAACATCGCCCACGAATCCAGCATCTATCTAACGTGATTCGGTACGTGGAAATGTCAGGTGGGAAAGGTTAAGCAAAAATATTGAAGAGGGGGAATGTTCATCAGATACCATAACGCATTGAAGGTCATCAATGGGCTAGAAGCCTCAGTGCTTGACTCTAATATTGGATATCATCACCTGAACTTGTGCTGCCCCGGAACCCACGTAGACACAACCCTGGATTAGGAGCAAAATCATCGTCATAAACAGATGGACGAAAGGGGAGCTTCCCGTGAGAAGCCCAGAGTTTGAAAAGGTGCCCATCCAACCCGTTGTCTGACTGGAATAGCCCCATCACGCAAGGGAAGGTAGAAAGAAGTGGTGAACCCCCTCGCACCAAGAATAAGCCCCATCGAGTAACCCCGACCATACACCCCGAAGAGCGCAGGGCCGAGGCAATCGCATAACTATCAATCTCGACGAAAATCAGCTCCGAGCGCCCTTGAAGCCCAGCGCCGCCGCCGTCCAGCGTTCCCCGACCATCGAACCCGCACCCTCCGAAGCCCGCCGGACACCGAACCCCGACACCGAGCGCGGACTCATATCTTCGTCCATGGGGGGTCTCGGGCCGGTCGCCGGGCCAGCAGATAACGAAGAGCAGGGAAAGATATAGGCGCGAGGGGGCAGACGGAGACAGCGAAGGGCGGGCGCCGAGTACGTGAGCCGCGGTGCTTCTATGGCGGCGCGTTTCCGCTCTCGCTTCTGCGACCCCCCGAGGGAGGAAGCAGAAGGGCGTCCGGGGACTTTCTCCCAAAGCTCTAGATTTTTCGCTACCCTACGGATAGGGTCGCGGAGACGTCCCGACCACCGAGGTGGGAAGGGCATCTCTGTGTGTAGCTTCGATCGCGATTTTTTGGGCGAGGGGGTTGTGAGAAGAAAGAAGAGGGAAGAGATTTCAAGTTTGCAGCTTTTTTTATTTTTATTTAAAGCACCAAGCTATGAACAAATAAAGTGGGGCCGGCATCTTTTTAAGCAGCAAGTGGCAGCTCAGTTTGACAGGTGGCCTCGGTTACTCCCCCCTGCCACCTCACTTGGTAACGTTAACAGCTCCGTAACGAATAACGAATAACGCAGGAGCGTTGTGGATTGATTGGATGTTGCAACTGCAGCTTCCAAAATCGAATCGCGTCGCAAGAAATTCCCAGGCCCTCAGACACGTTGATTCCAGGCCTCTTTGTCTCGACCAACTTCTCAATCTTTAAGGAACCCGGCTTTACTTGTACGGGTTTATTTGGCCCGCGAACTGGGAAGGAAAAGAAGCGATGCGCAGCTCCTTAGCTTCTTTGCCGGTTCCCAAACTCAGCTAGACAACTCTATTACTTCCCTCCAACTGTCCTCCAGCCCTCCCTGCCTACCTTCATTCCTCCCTCGTCCGACGACAATTTCCGATCGTCCGATTGACTGACGAACCAGCACAATGTCGGGTCTCTTCGGCACCGCCTCGGCGGCTGCCACTAGTAATACCGTTGGCGATCTGTCCAAAGATGTCGCCGTCTCGAATCCTCCCGACGACACCGTCTCCGACCTCGCATTCTCAAGCGCCAGGGATTTCCTAGCCGTGTCGAGTTGGGACAAGAAGGTCCGCATCTACGAAATCTCGGCTAGTGGCCAGAGCGAAGGAAAACACCTCTACGAGCACGATGCTCCGGTCTTGAGCGTCGACTGGTCCAAAGTAAGTCGGATGAGCCCTTGCGACCACAACCGCTCCGGACATTCTAACAGACTCTGCAGGATGGCAGCAAGGTTGTGTCTGCCGGGGCCGACAAGCAGGCGAAGGTGTGCGACCTCCAGACCGGCCAGACTGCCCAGGTAGCCGCCCACGACCAGACAATCAAGTGCGCCAAGTTCTTCGAGCTCCCCAATGCGAGCGGCCCCATGCTGGTAACGGGCTCGTGGGATAAGACAATCAAGTACTGGGATCTGAGGTCCAGCAATCCCGTCGGTTCCGTTACCTGCCAAGAGCGTGTCTACACCATGGACGTGCGCAACAGTCTGCTCGTTATCGGCACAGCCGATCGGTACATCAACGTCGTGAATCTCGCCGATCCCATGAAGTTCTACAAGACCCTACAGAGCCCGCTCAAGTGGCAAACACGCGTAGTGAGCTGCTTCACCGACTCGTCGGGTTTTGCCATTGGTAGTATCGAGGGACGGTGTGCTATCCAGTACGTCGAGGACAAGGACGCAGGGTAAGCTACCAACCAGCCCTAATGATCCCCAAATTCACCGGACTTCATCGTCACTAACACCGTCGATAAAACATAGCTCCAACTTCTCGTTTAAGTGCCACCGGGACCCGCCCACCGGCAATACCACCCAGGTCTATGCCGTGAACGATATCTCGTTTCATCCGCAACACGGGACGTTCAGTACGGCCGGTAGCGACGGCACGTTCCACTTCTGGGACAAGGACGCGAAGCACCGGCTCAAGGGGTACCCGAGCGTGGGCGGCAGCATCACAGCCACCACCTTCAACGCCAGCGGCACCATCTTCGCCTACGCCGTCGGCTACGACTGGAGCAAGGGTTTCTCGGCGAACAACCCGAACTATCCCAACAAGGTCATGCTCCACCCCATCCAGGGCGAGGAGTGCAAGCCCAGGCCGAGCGTCAAGAAGCGGTAGGAGACGGCCCATGACCTACCGATGCTGTGTTCAACTATAGCGGGTCCAGAAGAGACGGCGGAAAGAAGTAGCTAAGCGATTAAATAACGTGAATCAGTCGGTCACAAGGAACCAGCTGGGAGGGGGGCATCACAATCAAGGTCCGGGGGGAGCACGAAGGCAGAAGACGACACGATTCGGAATTGTACGTATCAAGCACACCCGAGGACCAGCGACCCTGTGTTGAGGATTGTAAGAAAATAGCCCGTCAGGGAGGAGGCGTCTAGGAACTCGCGGCGTGCTAGTGCTCCTGGTGGATTTTCACCTCCGGCGCGGAAGGACCGGGCTGGGGCCGCTAGATGAGTCCGGGATGAGATACCAGATTCTTAGGTAATTTAATAAAATGTAACAGACACATCAAGGCGACTTTTGAGTGAGTTTACCAGTAGCGCGCCGTGTGCGGCTGGCCATGACCTGATGTGCCCCCTGAAAGGCAACCATTCAGGGCGTAGGAACTGGATATGCTACGGGCTCACTGAAACCGACCTTCTGGGTCTTTACTCCCTCCAATCCACTACAATGCATGGCTTGTAATCCGCTAAATCGAGGTTCTGGCGATACCTCTTGAATTTGACCGTACTATTGGAAGCGGCGAAGGGGTAGATACTGCAGAAATCGCAGATGGGGCAGTACACCATGGAGACTCCTCCACTCGCCCTAACTTGGAATCCTTGGGCATAGTCGTCCTCGGTGCTCTATATAAGGGCAGTCATGATTTATCTCTGGGTAGGAGGGGAAACCTCACAACATGAACTGCGTCGCGTCCACAGGTATATACCAAGACCATTTGAGCTTTGTGGTTGTTAGTATGAACCGTAGCCCCCCTAGAGAGGCCCGTATCGTTGAGACTTGTCCTAGAAAGATTTGGTTCTTTAATGGCTAGATCAAGATTAGGAAGTCTTGAGAATTACCGTTGCGACCCGGGACCTCATAACGCTTTACCACGGAGGACGCATGCGAGAGCCTCTTCTAGGTACCTATATTACGTTACACATACGAAGCAGTTTTATGTTGACGGTCGAGCAGGGGGGAGGGCATCAGAACTAAATTCACAAACTGCTACGTTGAATTCCAATTATCTCGTAATGTACATTTCCATATCATTTGACCCGCGGCCGAAAGAAAAAGGCCCTGAATGACGGAAAGCCGCAGCAATTCGAAATAGTGTACAGCAAAGGACGGAAAAGCCGAAAGCTCCCCAGTTACTCCAAGATCCTACGACATATATCCCAACTTCCCATCCCTAGCTAGTCGAGGCCGACCCCACCCCCTTTGTTCAAGTAACTCCGTCCTACCTATCCTACGCCGGTACAGCGCCACCACCATCTTCCACCGTCCGAGCGGGAGAACGCCTGCCGAGCTTCCTCGACTGCCTCCCGAACCACACCCCCAAGCCGTGCAGCGAGCACGTCGCCACGCTGGCCTCCAGTGTGCTGACCCTCCGACTCAGCGCTGCGGCCCTCTCGCGCAGCTCGGCGTTCCGGCTCCGTCCCGCCTCAAGCTCGATCCGGGACTGCTCGAGTCCCGCCGCGAGGCGCGAGGCCTCGTCCCGCGCCGCGTCTCGCTCGAGGCCCGTGCTCTTGAGACTGTCCAGGGCGTCGTCGCGGTCGGCGCGGAGCTTTCCGTTTTCTAAGCGGAGGGAGTCTGTCTCGTTGGAGAGGCTATCGAGCGCCGCTTGTTGCGCGCCTAGCTTGGCGTCGCGGTCGATGCGGAGTGCCCCGTTTTCCGCCCGCAGCGAGTCGACTTCCCCCGAGAGACGGTCTACCGCGCTTTGTCTGTCGTCTGACCTGATGAGGGCGGCTTTCAACTGCTCCTGGAGCGAGGACTTGTCGTGCTGAAGGTCCGCGACGGCTTTCGAGAGACGGTCGGCCTCCGTCTGACGACCTTCTAGCTCATCGCTTGCGGCTTTTAACTCCCGTTGTAGCGAGGCCTTATCGTGTTCGAGACCCCCGACGGCCTTCGAAAGCCGATCTACCTCCTCCTGGCGGGCAGCTGCATTACCATCCGCAGCCGCAAGCTGTTCACGCAACGAAGCCCTCTCGCTCTCGAGATCCCGGACCCGGGTCTCGAGCCTGGTGATCGACTGCTGCGTAGACTCGGCATCCCTATTCCCCTCGTCGACCGCCTTCTCGAGCTGCTCCTTCAGCGCGTCCCTCTGGCGCTCCGCCTCGGCGGCGCGCAGGCTGAGGTCCCCGTTCTCCGTCTGCGTCATGCCCAGCAGCGCGCGCAGCTGCACGTAGCCCTTCTCGGCGGACAGGAGCTTGTCCCTCGCGATTTGGAGATCCGCCTCCAGGGCCCCGACCCGCTCCGCGCTCCGCGCCCGCGCCGCGGCCAGCTCGCGCTCGAGCCCCAGCTTGACGGAGACCACGTCCTCGGCCTCGGGCGTCGGCAGCCGCTGCTGCGCCCCCTCCGACCGCGCCGCGGCGACCAGGCGGTCCTGCTGCTCGGCCGCCCTCCTGACGACGCGCGTCCACCGGCCGGCGGCGTCCCCCCCCTGCTGCACGTGGCGCTGGCAGAGGCAGCACTGGGCGAGTCCGCGGAGCTCCTCGGCCGTGACGGTGCCGGGCCTCCGCGCCGCGAGCTGCGTCAGCTTGGCTCGGGCCGTCGCGCGCTTGAACTCCTCGACCGTCCACCGGCACCGCGCGCCGTAGGCGCTCCGCGCGCTGCCCACGCATTGGATATGGCCCCCCGGGGAGTCGTCATCGGTGATCTGCAGCAGGTTGGCGGGGTCCCAGTATGTCTGGGCCATCGTGGCTAGCTAATGTACCACTGCTACTGCTGCTGACGCTGTAGCTTCAACGGACTAGACTAGGTAGTACAAGACGGGTATAGGCTAGGTATGGTCAGAATGCCTCCAGTGGTGATTGATTGATGACAGACAGAGAGATACGATTGATGCACCCCGCAAGTGAGGCGTGCGCGGGGTTGGGTATTAAAGCCTTTTCAGCTCGACGCGCTGCGCGTCGGTGACAGCGGGATTTCCTGCAAGTAGGCCAGTAACCTGCCTCGCGGGGGCCCCTGCCTTGTCCGCTCAGCCCACCTGAGGCCAGCTACATGTCCTGAAACTAGTGGCTGAGCCTGATGCGACCAACATAGGAGAACAACTCGATGGAAGTATAATCGCTGGATCGGTTCTTTTCCTATACATTGACGCGCTCGTTAGGAGGCAGCCGAATCTCACATTACTAAAACGTTTTCAGCGTTACTGTGGATAGTGAGTCGTTTCCATATTTCCATATAACGTGCATATATGTGCAGCAAAGTCCGTGAGCGGCCCCGTCCCGGCTTAATTGAGACAGGGGGTGGAACAGGAACAATAACACCCTGTCCAAGTACTCCAAACCCGATTCAGCCACTATAGGCGTTCCGGGGGTTTACTGCGGTACAAAATATATGCAGTCAAATGGCTGCACTACCTTTAGGAAATAGATTTCGGCATGTCTACTGAACAGAGCCACCCAGCGTATTGTGGATTCTTAAAAGGCAGCTTCCGATTCGCCTTACTTTAAAGACAGAGCCCGGTAACAGGGCGTTGAATATTATATCAGGCTCGGAATGAGTATATTAAAAGTAGGGAACAACTTGCTAACGATGCCCTACCAAAGCAGATATCTTACTATCATTATGCCAGGTTATTCACAGCTAAGATATGTTTTAGGACTGGTTGTCTAGTATGACCCTAAGAGGCCAGACAGATGGTGAGGCTACCATGAAGCAGAAAAGAGGTTACCTTGGATAGATTTGTATGTACAAGAGTATAAGGTAGGCGTAGGGAAATGGAGGGGAAACTCGAGGCGTCTCGGAAGCTTGAATAAGTAGAAGAAGGTTTATGGAATGCATTCACTAGACGGAACACCGAAATGACGCCTCGACGTGCACTGGCCCCTTAACCACCTCAGGAGGTAGTCGGCTTTCTTCTCGAACAATGGTCCAAGATCCTTTAGAAGGGAGACGTCAACAGGCTCGAGCGAGGAACTACTTTATATTACTAGGCCGCAAGACCAAACTGAAAGCGTCGACATGAAAGTGCTTCCGGTGGGATATGAACCCGCTGAGTTCGAAAATATTTAAACCAGGCTCTCAATGAAAAGGAGTCCAGCAACGGAATCCCTAATGCGGCACAGCAATATCTGCTAACCTATCGCGGCTGTACTTCAGTCTACCTTGCTTTCCGTCTTACCCCATACTTTGCCATAAAGAAAGCCGGCGCAGAACTTGTCTACGAACTTTTCAATGCTCCATTCAAAGCATGTTGTTGGTTGAAATCCGCCGCAGCGAGCATATCGATAATTACAGTTGGACTATTTGGATCCCCATGGGCCCTATGACTTGGCCTGGCCAGAGAGTTTATCTATAAGCTGTGGCGTCAACAAGCAGACCCGGTAGAAGTCTAGAGCATGCTTGGGCTTCCCTTTCCACGGTTTGGACTCGTTATATCGGGGCCTTCATTATTAATGAGGTCCGTTACAGCGAGAGTTTACTGTAATACCTAGGAGGTCCAGAGGTTGCTTTTTGGCATTCCAGTTCGTTTCCCCAATCGGCGATGTCCTTCTTCCTCTACCATGTGCTTACCATGCGGTTGCGGATGCTATCGCGCCCATCCTCTGTGTCTTTTCTCTCTTTCGCCGTTGCTGAATTCAACTTTCTAATCCAAGGGCTGTTTGGAATTGGTGCTAAACTTGGCCATGGTGCCGTGCATTTCATGGGTGACCACTGTGACTGGTTCCCCTTTTAGGAGCATCGCGGATGAAATGCAACCAAACTGCATGTCAACCAATACCTTTGCCAAGGCTGTTGCTTCGAGACTTCGTCGCTGACGTGCCTGAAGTAGCCTATCCCACTGTTCCTTATTAGTCTTCCGCCTCTCGGTTCGTCGGGATTCATCATCCTTCTTTCAAACCCTTGTCTATGTGTATATCTGGCCGAATTTCGATGTTTATCTGACCTGAAGCATTTGCCCTAAGCACTGCCTCTTACCGGCACATGCCTAGCGCATTGCGCCAATAACATTAAGGAGGGGCTGTATATAAAACCTCCTGATCACCTTGGTGAGGTGATATCATATCGTTGGAGGTGAGGAATTCTCTACTTTGAAGAGAAATTACAAACAGGGTTGTCGCTTACCGAGAGCCTTACCTAAGCGAAACTGCTGGCTGCGTAATTGCCGCGCAGCTCAGCGATACCTTCCAAGATCTCTTTATCCTGGTCATCAAGGCAGGCGGCGACAACTATGACGTACCTAACGTCATCCACCCTATGTTTTATGGTAACCATTTCATCCTTAGTAACAAGACTTCAGTCCTTTATGCTGGAAATAAAGAGACAAAGCTCGTGGATGAGGACTTTCCTGCCGCGTCTGGATCTATTCTCGGGGGAGTCGTCGTCTATTAACCTCTGCGTAGACTCTAGAGTAGGGTTTGCAATGAGCACCAAATGGGTGCCTATTATTACCCACAGATGGTGTTTTTAATCATGTATGAATAATAAACACCTGTAAACAGTACAGAATTGCTTTTAAAAGCATTCTTTCAGGGAAAACGTAGTATTAAGCTTTTATGACGTGTAAATTTATGTTGCGGGTAGTGATGGGTACTTATTTGGATACCCATTGTAAACCCTACTCCAGAGCCCAGGGGTATGATTTTGACGCTTGGCAAACACCTGGCTGGTCTGGTGATGATATGCCAACATATTGGGAAAAGAGTTGCCCCTAGGTTATAGAAAATAACGTCGGCCTATACCAGGCTAACTATATATCACAGCTCGAAACATATCATTGCCCGGGGCAAAGATAATGAGTCTGATGGTCCGATCTGTGTAACTCGCGGCACATACAACGCTCCCGACCTCGAAGCTGATATTATACCGGCGGCTGGAAAGCTAAATATTCCCGAGATCAAGGACCTTCAAGATTCGAACAGTTGTCATGATACACAACGCGCAATGCGTTACATCTCCCCAGAAGGGGTCAGAATGCAGCCCACAGATATCTGCGCCCAGAAATGGGACAGCCAACATCCTAATCTCTTATCCCTATCGAATCGCAAGTTAAGAAGATCTTGTTCGACGACAGTAAGAACGCCAACGGGGTTGAGGAGAAACCGAATCCACTCTTCCAAGATATACCCTCCACCGTCGCTCTTGTTCGGGTCAAAAAGATGGTCATATTAGTATCCAGCGGGCGCTATCCACGCGGTTAATTCTGGAGTGATTTAGTGTTGGCGGCCCCGAAGATTTAGGGTGCGCGGGGCTGGAGAAACGTCTTCATATGCCCACCCCCTTAATCCGGGGTTACATACAAATACACGCTGCGGGCCGCCACATATTCCACACTACGGTAATTTTCTTGGGGGTCCAGCACGTTACGCAGTACAATCCTTCGGACAGCGCAATCAAGAGTTCTCCATATAATGAAAACCAGGGGACAGAAACATGGCCGCCGGGCTCTTTGAGAGCCCAGAACCTAGTCTGCCGCCCCGACCCGAGTAGGACCGGACTCCATTAATATGCCACAACGGTGAACCGACCGTCTACTCGTCTGGGCCCTAATGCCGGTGCTGTAAAGACGCCCATGAGAATTCTGTCCCATTTAAAAGCCCCTGGCTTCATTAGAATGCGGAGCTCCTTCTCATTATTGGCTTTAGAACCCTGGCGGGTCGGTCTATGTAGGCTTTAAGCAAGTATTGGCAAACTGTAGGGCAATACCACTCTTGTGGACATACGTATCGGTGGTTCTTAACACATTTCATTAAGAGACTTGAAACCCTTCTTATCGCTGAACGACAGGAGGCAGCTGCCAGAGATATCTACTTACGACCGTGGTGAAGCCTAGCTCAAACAACCAGTTATGTAATTACTAATACTCTACGCATGCAACTTGCCTGTCCCGAACCCATCCGCCTTCAGGCTTAGGATAAACCAAAGCTGGACTTGAGGTATGATGGCAGGTACTTACAATATTTTATTTCAAAAGCCTATCGATTAGAGGTGGGCTAAGTAGAATTCCAGACTTACCTGATGGGATACCGTAACATGCTGCCACTCATGCGTTCTCGGACATCGCGCGTTTAAAAAGGTTTTCACCTAGATTTCACCAAGGGCCCTGGCCTAGCTCTAATAACCACTATGATATTAACAAAAGAGTTCGACTACAAGCAGTGGATACCGGCTGCTTGGAAAGGGGGGCTGTTCGACTTACGGTTAAGAGTCGTCTTTTTCAAAGTTTCTTTGTCCTTACGATATTTCCTCCTTGCTGCACCCTAGTAGTAGCGGGCTGAGGAGCCGAGAGATAGGTATCGTGCGTGTGCGATGACGGATTGCGTGGCTTCCGAGGAAGATACATATCATGGAAGGCACGCCTTGCCTGCCGCCAAGGAAGATGGGCTCACTTCATCCATATTGATCCGCAAGGTGATGCGCAACACCATACGTCGTCCGCTCCTTTTCCACAAATGAAAGGATTGTTCCATCGGCTGATGTAGTTCTCCGGTGCTGGGGCGAACAACGTCTAGTGGTAGAGCTAACAACTAGCTGCCCTGGGACTTCAGTCCTTCCAAGACTCGCCTGTGGCTGACCTGGCCCTACTTTCGACAAATCACGGGGAAGTTGAGGTCAAATGTATGCTTGCTATCAAATATGCCTACCTCGTATAATCCCATACCAGTGGGGCTTCGGGGAGTGGGTTCAGAGTGAGAGTCCGAGAAGGCCGAAGATAGTGATAGAACGATGAACTGATTTTGGTGAATACATGTATACAAATGGGCCGCCGGCATTTACACTCCTATGATCAGGACAAGGAGTTCCCAGTCTGATCTGTAATGAGTTAAAGAGAAAACTTCCATCAATATTCGAAAGGGCCTTTGTAGCTCTGAATAGGGGATCGTTTCGGCTCATAGCAGTGCGTGACTTCCCCTAATCAGGGCCCCTTAGCATCCCGCCTCGGAGGACTAACTTTAAAACATCTGCTCTCGACTTAATCCGTAACAGTCCAGTCACTATACCGCGGCTCACTTGGCGCTAAGTAACTCTCCTTGATTCTAGTCCAGTGGGGTCAAAGCCGGGTGTATCCATCGCAAGACCGAAGGGAATACGGGATTTCTCGTATCGGCTCGCGTTGCGGTTTTGTCAGTCGCCTCTATAAAGGCACTTGCGCCAAGCAGGCACTCTTCAGTAGAAAGTTGACGGCATTCATTGGTACGGCTGGACTCTGCTTATGTCACTCGGTACTCAAGCCACTGGACGGATGTTCATTTTACGAAACCATCACGCCCCTGGACAGTTTACATGAGCACGAGTGTCATCGTAATTTTCGTGATTGCCGGTGTCGCAGCGTTGTATTCCGGAAAACAACCGTAAAACGTGGTCTTCAAGAATAGCATTTATTTAAAGATTGCGCGTTTGCGCAGAATTTTTGCTCAATGGATAATCTCTTAGACCATACTTGATTCCCACAAAGCTTCAAAAGCTGTGGACCGCAGATCTATCTCCATTGGGCAATGCCGCATTCCCAGGTGTACATTTAAAAGTACCAGAAGAGAATTGGCAAAATAAATAGGACGAACATGCGTATGCTTGAACGTACTCCTGACAGTATATTACTAAATGGGTTACAGGCCACATAGTAAATCGCAAATATGCTACCTATCCGACGTTGGGCGAACTAACAGCAGTAGCAACAATTTTTTGTAGTTCGTGGTATCGCGTTGCCTAGAAAAGAAATTCCGTTGGATTTTATGCTATCTGTCAGATATAAGGGACATCAGTTGTTGTTCTATTCAGAGACTAGTTGTAGGTGCTCTAGAACTCGCGTTGCACTTTAAGGTAATCTAGCCACAGAACATACATGTTCCGATTAGAGGGAATCTTCCGTATATGGGGTGCTAGCGCACCCCCTGCTAGCTGACACTATCTGATTGGCCAGTTAGTGGCAATTGGTAGCCCACGCTTATAAAATTGTTGGTGTGCTTCCGCTTCGCTCTATGTCGGATACGGTGGATTTTAAGTATATATGTTCGCGGTCTAAAAAGCCACATTACATAATAGGGGGACAAAAGTCTGGTCCCACCCCCTGTTTACTAGTAAAACTCTTAATGCTTAACAAAATTTTATAATTCGAATAAAAATTGTGAAAATATTAAAAAAATCTTATTATATTATATTTAACTGCAATATTTCTTATAAAAGAATAATAGTTATATATTTTCTTTATTTTGTAAGGTATTTGAAAATTTATCTACAGTTTTTTATTTATAATATTTTACATTTATTATCATTATATTATCAGTTATAGTAATTAAATGTAGAAACCTAGTGTGATAGCTAGACTAATTAACTAACTATTAAACTTAAACTAACAGGTTTATATTAGTAGAGTACTATAAAAATCTAAGTAATTAAGAATAACTTAGTTGCGTTTCGTGATATTAAGGGTATTTTAGGTAACGAAGTTGTATTATAAATTGTCATTATTTAATTATAGTATAACGAATATATATATTTTAATTTTTTATTATTAGCTTATTTTTATTTCGTTAATAATTATTAAGTAACGATTAGTTATACTTAATTAAAACCGGTAGTACTTAGTTAATTAGTATTAAGTATTAATTATATAATTTAACTTATTTAAGTTTTGTTTCGGTTTATTAAACAGTTTTCGAGGGTTTTTTTATTAGGTCGTAATACGATTTTCCTTTTTCGTAAATTTTGCCCTTAAGATTTTTCCTTTTTTAATAAATTTTTTTTTAATATGTCGGTTCGGATTGTTAAAATTCGTCGTTAGGTTTTATTTTTAACGAATTTAGTTTTAAAGTTATATCGTATTTTTTATAATTTTTTAAAGGTTGGAAATGTGAAATAATGGAGAACGTATTAAAATATAAGGCGTACATTAGGCGAGGTAGTTTTTATAACAGGAACGGCGTTTTTTTTATTAGAAAATATTCGCGCCGAAAATTAGCGTTTAAAACAAAAGGAAATGCTAGTAGAAAAACGTTTTTTAGAATTATAATAACGTTATTAGCGAAAAATAAATAAGGTTATTATACGTTTAATTCGTTTACGAAAATAAAAAACGTTTTTTTATTCGAAAAGTGTTAAAATGGTATAGCGCGAGTTGTAGTTATTAAAAAAGCTGGAGGAATAAAAGCGGTAAAAGTAGGTCGATACGGAGGTTTTTATGATTACGTTAGTACCGTTTGTTGGTCCGGTTGATTAGTTAAGTATTGAAAATACGATTGGTTTACGGAAAACGTTAATTGAAGTTTTATTTTTGGTGGTTTCGACGTTGTTAGTGGAAGTGTTTTTAATAAGCGTTAAATACCGATAAGGTTTTTTGCAGGTTTTTAGAAGTTTTTAGAATTTGGGTAATTTTTTTTACTGAATTAGATATTGAGTAAGTTTATCGATTGTTTTATATTAAGAATTTTTTTCGTTTCGTATATTTATATATTTTTTTATTTTTACTTTATTTTATTAAGTATGTATTTTGATTATATATGCTATTAATTCAAATAAGGATATATAGAAAACTGGGTAGAATTTGATTTTATGTGGTAATTTTAATTAGTAATTATTTTTTGAAATTTTTTTGACGATTTTATATAGGCGGATATATTTGAAATCGAGTTTTTAACTTGGGCGTTTTTTTAAATATTTTTTATAGTTAAATAAATTATCTTTTTCTTTAAAAAAGTTGATTTTTTTGACCGTTTTTAAGTATAATATTATAAGTATATTTTGAATATTTAATTTTATCGGTTTGTTTATTTATTGGTTTGAAGTTAAAACGTATTAAATAATTTATAATTTAGACCGATTTGCGTAATTAAGTTTTATTAAAGTTTAAAAGTAAACGTTATATTTTTATCGGAAATAATTTCGTATAATAAATTATATATATTAAAAATATTGTTTAAAAAGATATACGTTATTTATTTGGCGTTTATATTTTTATTCTAAGATAAAAAATAAGAAAATTTAATTAACCGGTTAATAATTTCGAAAATATTATCGTAATAAAATTTTATGGTCGTTTTGCGATTAGTAATAGTTATAATTTTCCGTAAGGTTTATATCGTCGTATTTTCGTTTTAACGTAAATATCGTATTAGCGTAAAATTTTTTATATTATATTTTTTATTTTAAGGAAATTGTAGGTACGTTAAAAGCGTTTTAGGGCTTTATAGATTTTTGAGTATTTATGTAATTAGTGTTAATATATTTTTTATATTAGGTTTTTTTTAATTGTTTGGAGGATTTATATTTTATTTGTTTATTTTTATAAATTATTATTATATACTTTAATTTTTTGATATAAGTTCGAATATGTTATTTGTATTGTTATAATATGTTGTAAATGTAATTATTTTTTAATAATAGTATCGAAAATTATATCATTAATTTTAACCGTTTTTTTAAGTTTGGTCGTTTGTTAAGTATATTAGTTTTATTATTTTTAGAGTTTTTTTACGTAACGAAGTTACCGTATTGTAAATTTTTTGGTTGTAGTAAATCGGGTAAAATATTTATAATTCGTATAAGTTTTAATTTGATAATAATTATTTTTAAGGCAATATTTAAATTCGCAAAATATTTTAATAATAGTTTTAAATTTTTATCAGGAATAACGTAACGTAGTTTAGATTTATGTAATTTGTATGAAAAAAAGTAATAAAATGTAATATATTTTAATTATTTCATTATCTAATTATTACGTTTAAAGCGTAATTTGACGTATCGGTTTTTAATTTTATTTAGCGGTTTAGATCGTATATAATTAATATTAGTTAATTTGTAATTATTTTTTTAATTTATTAAAAGGTTCTTTTCGTTTTTAGCGTTTATTAAAATTTTTTCTTTTTTTAATAAGTTTACTTAAAGGTGTTATTATTTAGTTAAAGTTTTTAATAAATTTTTAATAGTAATTGGTAAATTTAAGAAAAGTGTATATTTTTTAATTATGGTAAACGTAATTTAATTTCGTATTATTACGAGTTTTTGAACGTTTAATTTAATCTATTCGGAAGTAATAATATGGTTTAGGTAGTTAATTTTTTATATATAGAATTAGTTTTTTTCGCGTTAATTAATAAGTTAATATTGTAAAATAACCGTAATATTTTATAAACGTATTTTTCGTATTACTCTTTAGTGTCCGAAAAAATAAGAATATTATTAAAATAATGTATTATAAAAACGTTAAATTTTTTTTTAAAAATATAATTAATTATATATTAAAAAATTGCTGGCGCGTTGATAAGTTTTATAAAGGTAAAAAGGTATTCGTATAGGCTGTATTTAGTTTTAAACGTTATTTTTTATTCGTACCTTTTTTTAATTCGTATTAAGTTATATTTATTTTTAAAATTAAAAGTAATAAATTATTATATTTTGTAAAAACGATTTTTTATTTCATTAATTAGCGGTAATAATATTTAGTTTTTAATAATAATATTATTAAATTCTTGGTAATTTATAATTAATTATAATTTTTCTTTTTCTTAAGTACGAAAAATATAAAGTATTTAATTAATAACTTAAATACTCGAATATATTTTTTAAGTTAGTTTTTTAAGTATTTTTTAAAGACGTATAATTTGGTTTTATTAAGATTATAAATACGATAAAATTTAATTAATATTTTTTTAAGATAATATTATAACTTTATTCGTTATGTTTTAGTAATTTTATTTGAATTTCTTTTTTAAAAAGTCATTTATATTTATTATATTATAGTAATATATTGGCTAAGTTTTTTAATTTTTTAAGTTGTTATTATAAATTGTTATTTAATTACTGTATTTTTTTATAATACCTATTTTTTTTTTATTATATTTTTATAAGTGGTACGGTTTTTATCGTATTTTTATGCCGGTATTTATCATTATTTTTGATCGAATATTAAAATTTTTGTTATTTTTTTTATACTTATTATTTAATTGTAAAAAATTTTTACCTAGTTAATGCCCTAATTAATTAAAGGGTTATATTAGCGTAATTTTTTAACGGTACGATATCGAAATTAACCGTTATTTCTTTTAGGATAAAAGTGTCGAAGTAATTAATTTCGCGCGTAATTTTTCTATTATTGTAAAAAAATGGTTAACTTTTAGCGGTATTCATAATATAAGAGTTTTTTTTATATTTTTATAATAATTTAAATCGGTTAATTACTTCCGGTATAATATAATTACTTTCTAAAGTTCCGTTATTTACTATAATAGTATATTAGTATATTTTATTTTTTACTTTTAAAATAATAAGATTATCGTCGTTCCTTCTTATTGTTAAAATTCTTTTTAGGAGTATTTACTAATTTTTTAAAGTTTTATCATTTTACGGCTTTTTTATAAGTAGTTTTTATTTTTTAAATCCTTCTTAAGTTATTATATTTATATATAAAGTTAGTTAATTTCTTTTCATAATTACTTAATATATTTTTATTATTATTTTACTTCGTTTTATAATTTATTAATTTATTTACGTATTTTTTCGTTATTTTGTTATAATTATTTAATGCTTATGTATTATCGGTTTGTTTAACTTTTTATTTTCGTATTACGGTAACCTTCCACATAAGTGAACGAAACATACAAGCGAGCGACACATTTTTTAGCCATATTTTAATTACCTATCTTTAATTATCGATTTTTTAACGCTAATATTATAAAACGCCTTATAACAAAACAAAAATAAACCTAGCTATTTAGACTAAAAAAATAAAACTCAAAACTTAATTATAAAAAGTTTAGTTTTATTTATAACGTTTTATATACCATTTTAAGGGCGCGATTTAAAAGTAAATACGTTCGAATTAACATTACTTTTAATTCGCAAAAATTAACGCTAACCGAGAAGAAATCGATTATCGAATAAATTCTTAACTTAAATACGTAAACGTTTCTTATCCGGCGTTAATATACTAAAAATATAGCGAATTTACTACGTACATAACGAATTACCGGACGTATTAAAATTGATTAAATAATTAACTTTATTAAATGGTAATAAAAATTCGAAACGCGTTTAAATCGAAGAATAAATTATTAAAAAATTTTATGCGAAAATCTAAAAATATTTTGTAAATAATTTAACCTTATTCGACATATAATTATTAAATACGGTATTATAAAAAAATTTATAATTTCGACGATATAAAATTCTTAATAAGGTTTTTATATTAACTGATATAATTATTATTAATGCTAAAAAACGTAAAAAACTAAAATAAACTTAATAAAAAAATCGAAAATAATTTATAATAATATAAACTATAAATTTTTAAAATTAGGCCTTACTCTTATTTATTATCCTTACCAAAAAAACCACCATTTTCGTTATTTCGACGATAACCTATTTCTATTTAATTCAAAGGTTATTATAAATAATAACGGTTAAATAATAAATAAATTAAATTTAAAATAAATCTAATATTTCGATTAATATATTTAAATATATACGAAAAAATTAAAACATTTCCTTATTTTTAACGGATACAAAAATTACCATTCGATAAAATTTAAAAGATATTACGCTAATTACGATATTATTACATTTTATATACCCCCTCATTTTTTCTATTTACTTTAACTTTTTAACGTATCTTATTTTTCTCCATTAAAACGTACTTATTCACTACATATCAAAAATTTTATACGACGTTATATTACCCATATTACTAAGGAAAATTTTATTACCGGTTTTCGCAACGCATTTAAAATTACTATAATAACTAACAACATCAAATCGGAATTCGTAAAAATTAAACTTATTCTATTTAATCCTAATTATATCCTTTCCGAACTAAAAATTCTAATTATACTTACACTAACTATCTCTTTACTTACCTTTACCAACTTCGCTATTTTTCTATGTATAAAAACTTTTAGGAATATTACCGAAACAACTTAATAAAAAATAGTTTAATATTATTATACGAAAACGCTTTTTTTTTTAAAGAAATATAGTTTATTACGCGAAACGAACCATATTTTTAATAAACACCGAAAAACTAAAAACAAACATCTTTAAAAAAAAATACTTATTATAAAAAATGTACAAACTTTTATAACTACAAAAAAAGGTAATAATAAATAATCGTAACTAATAATAACCGAAAGTAATTATCATAAAAAAAATTCAAGCGAAAAAATAGAAATATAACGTCTACGGTAAGCCCGGACATAATACGCGTACTTATAACGAAAATATAAAAGCATTTAGCGATAAAAAATCCGATTAGTTTAAATTAATTTAATATATTATAATTACTTAATTTAAAGTTGTTATTAAAATATACTAAAAAAAATGTTTCGCTCGCTTATATATTTCGTTCGCTTATGTAGGACGTTACCGGTTTCGACTTTAAAATAATTAAAAAAATTTTTTAAATTCATTTTAGGATTTTTTTACTCTTACGTTTATTTTTTTAATCGTGAGATTTTTTTATTTATTACGTATATCATATTTTATGTTGGTATATCTTTATTCTTTCTTTATAGGTTTTTAATAAATTATACGAAATTTATTAAAAATGATTTTTAAAATTGATAATTGTAATTAATTAAAGGTGTAAGTCGGCGATTAACTGTCGCGTAATTTTGTTAAGTTCTTTCTAGGCTGCCTTTTTTTGTAAACGATATTTATAGGTATAATAAAAATAAAAAGGATTTCCTTATAAACGTTTTTATTTTTTAAGTTAAATTTAAGCTGTTATAATTTTATTAACTTTTTTCTTATTAATCTTTATATATAAACGGTTTTACTAACGTTAATTTTTAAGGTCGGTTTCTTATTATTTAGCGAAATCGAATTTTTAATATTACATACGAAATAAACGTTTAATAATATATTATTTTCTTTCTTTATAAATTAAATCTCGAGATTTGACGTAATAAACGGCATAAAACTTATTATGCTTATTAGTTTTTCCGAGTAATATTATTTTTATTTATATTTTATAATTTTTTAACCATTTCTTAATTATTTATATTAATTATTATTAATAATGTTATCGTTATTTTTTAGATAGTAATTATTTTTCTGAAAAATCTTTTTATTTTTCGTATTTTTGTAACTATTAACGTAAAATTTTTATTTTTTTATCGTTTTCGTATAACTTTTTATGATAATTTTTTAGCTTTTTTTTTGTTCTTATAATATTTTTTCGTTAAAAAATTCTGCGGAGTTTTTTTTTATCGTATTATGGTAAAGGTCTTTCCTTTTTAGTTATTTAATAATTATTATAAAAATATTAAGGTTTATAGTCTTTATTTTTATAATTTTTTAAGCAATTTATATTAAGATACTTTATAACCTCTTTTACTATAGTTTTAATAATAAATACGTCGCGTATTTTATTAAATAATTTTAATTTTTTTAAGTTTTAATTTTATTTCCTATAAAGTATTATATTTTTTAAAAGTATTAATATTTGCCAAATATTGAAATTTAAAATTATTTGAAATGCTTATTTTTAAAATATATTATTCTTATCGTTTTTGTCATTGTTTAAATTATTAATTTTTAATCTTAATAACTTTTACGACGTACCGATTTAAAATAATAAATTATTTAATTTTTGTTATTTTATTTTTAATATCGTTTTTAAATTTTCGGTAAAATATATTAATTAAAGCTTTTTTTTTCTTATCTCTTTATCCGGCTTTAGCGATTAAGGTTTTGAAAGTAATAGCATATTTAAACGCGGGTCCTTTTTATTTTAAGTCGAAAATCTTTTATGTTATCGATCGTTTTTTATCCGAATTACCGAAAGTGGAACGAAATGTATTTTCGAAAGTGTTATATATCGAAAAAATATTATTTATCGAAATTTTTCGATTCGTTTCAATATTTTTTAAGTAATTTTTCATAATAAGTTCGAACTAATTTATTATATTTTTAATTAAACATACTCCTATAGCGAAAATACAATCCAGAATATTATCGAAATTTAGAAAACGTAAATAAATACGTATTTAGGTAAGGAAAATCTGTGAATTCCTTTTACCGTTATAAGGTTCCGGTTTTTTAGGTTTTATTTTAGTAACAATAATTACCGAAGTAAATCCGGCCAGTTAATCGGTAAATTGTTAAAAGTTCTTTTCTAAGACCCGAATACATGCTTAAAATTATGAAAAAGTAATTTTTTAAAAGTTAAATAATATTTTAATAATGTTAAATATTACTTAAAATTTAACGGTATTATTAAATAAAATTTTACAACGTATAACGGCTAAGTTAATTAATTAATTATTAAACTTAAATTAATGAGTTTATATTAATAAAATATTATAAAAAATTTAAATAATTAAAAATAACTTAATTACATTTCGTAATATTAAAAGTATTTTAAGTAACGAAGTTATATTACAAACTGTCGTTATTTAATTATGGCATAACGAATATATATACCCTAATTTCCTATTACTGGCTTATTTCTATTTAGCTGATAGTTATTAAGTAACGACTAGTCGTACTTAGTTAAAACCGGTAATGCTCAATTGATCAGCACTGAGCACTGATCACGTGACTCGACCCACTTAGGTCCTGTTTCGGTCCACTAGACCGTTTCCGGGGCCTCCCTCCTGTCAGGTCGTAACACCTGGCATGAAGACCCATATGTATTCTCTAAAGAACTGAAGAAGTCTATGGGCGATCTCTCTGTACATATACAACTGCGTGTACAAAGGATGTTCCTTGGACAAAGGCTGTCCAGGCAGCCACCTGCATGTTCTGGCGCGCCAGCTGTGGCCACCTGAAAGCACTAAGTCGCCGACAGGTTAGTTTATATGAAATATATTCGGTACGTATTAACTTTATTACCAGGATTTCTTATAATAAAATCCTGCCACAAATAAATAAATTGCTTAAAATTCTGTCGAATAATATTACTTTTATATTTTTACATTATGATTTGGATTTATAAGATGTTGTTAAACATCGTGGGTTTTGTTAGTAAACAGGGGGTGGGACCAGACTTTTGTCATGCCAGTGTAAATCGCACAGCAGCATCAGTGAAAATTATATCCATGCAAGGTAGGCAGGAGATCGAAACGTATGGCTACACGTTAATAGCTTTTGAATGGGATATGAAGCAGTTCGGAGGAAGCGGTTTGACCCCCGCAAATTCAACCGTGATTTTGTCAAATATTACAGGCGCCCCGAACGATTCGTTAAGCCTTTCTAGTCCTGACACTCTATTTAATGTTATTGTTGGTAATTGTTCGTGAACACGACAATGCAAGTGTCTTATTAGTGAAATTGTGGACCAGTATACTGGATGATGAGCATGGACTACATTCCACTATAAATACGAATATGGGAGAGGACATCGAGCCTGCTCTAGTCATGACTCTACGCTGAGACGATAATAAAGTCAAATTCAACTCATGGCGGTACCTAGAGTAGTTAAAAAGTTAATGGCTGGGCGCCTAGGGAGAACTGACGCCAAGGCGCTAAAAGATGGCCCCTGTTAAGTCTTGAACTAGCTAATGAAATCGGGTTCAGCCGCTTCTCAGGCAACTGCCTTCCCCACCTTCAATGCTACCCATCTTCGACACAGCAGCCCTAAGGGTCTCACACTGCCGGCGCGCTGACTACGATCCCCACACCGGTACCATGCGGCTAGTTTGCTTGACGGAAGCCGGTGAACAAGTGGATATTTCATCTGCCATTGTTCGAGAGCCTTTGGTCGTCCGCGCATTGTTGACGGATGCTCTGTTCCAATGTCAAGCACAACTACCTGATTCCCTCGATTACCTCCGTACTGAGCAAGTCATTCGAGATTGTCTTCAGCAATTTCAAGGCGACCAAGAGAGATATGTTAAGAGCTACGTACTTTCCCGTAGCCTTGATGACAGAATTCAGAAGAGTCCGAGGGCCGACGTAATATATCAGTCATTCCAATATGGCGGGCCTCTCGCCCTCTTTGGAATCTATTACGCCACGTTTGATGCCCACCGTAAGCGCCGCAGCCGGGAGACTTTGGATTTCTTTCTCCATAAAGCATCAAGCGAATCGAGGTTGGAACTGATCAAACGGACAAGTACCTTCCCTCGTAATCCGTCCTTTGCGGGCTGGTTGAAGCGAATTTTCGAGAAGCTCGAACCGGACTCGCAAACACTTGCATATATCCTGCGTGGCTTAGGTACGGTCAATATACCTAAGGAGGTTTTCCGCCTGGCGCGAATGGTTTCATTTACATGGGGCCCAGACGGTGAAATTAGGAAGGTCCCTCCTCGAATTATCCCCCTTATCCAAGAGGAACAGATGTTCGAAGCAGCCCTACGTAACTTAGAACATGTGCGTTTCGCATATTCGACCGAGGGATATATAGGCCTCGACCGGAACATAGCAGAGTTCTTACAGTCCCCTGACGAGACTGTATGGACCGCTGAGGCTGCCAAGATCGTCATTCATGCCTTTCCAAAACATTCGAACATCGAACCTGCAGAGTACGTATGTATCTTTACGCTTTTTTAATAGATATACTTATCATTAGTAGCTATAATACGCGATGCGGAGTCCTGATGCCCCAATTAGAGCACCTCCTGCCCCAGATCAATAATCCGCGGGTCATGGCCCTGTTCGACACCACATGCCTCATACAACTCTCCGAGGTGGGCCTGTCCGCCTCGAATTTTGGTGAGCGGTTATGGAAGAACAACGCCGTCACGATCGCAACCGAGGCCGCAAATCTCCTCGGGGCAGACTCAGCGGACAGGTCATTGCTATTGGCCTTAGCTAACGTCAGGAAAGCCTCCCTAGCACTTCTTTATGAGGACCCAGCGAAGTGGCAAGCTAAGAGCATATCGTTTCCGAATTACGATGACCGGTCTGATGCATTCACTTCCAAACTCTTAATTGCCAAAGCTCGCGAGGACGTTGGCTTTAATGCCATAGCTTCAGCATCTGAGCACTTAACGAATTTTAAGCCTACATGGAACGGGACCGTATCTACGCTAAGGAAGTCACAAAATAGACAAGTGGCACTCATGCGTGCTAAGATACTTCGCTTTGAAGGACGGTTCAGGGAAGCTTATGAGATTTTAATAACGCTTGTGCCGCCCGATAGCTCGGTAGCCTCGTTGCTCGGGGGTGTACTTTGTGAGCTTGGACAGTGTGATCAGGCGATCCAGAAACTAACTCTGCAGCTGACTATAACGAGCCATCCAAAAAGCGTTACACGCGTAAGGCTGGCATTGGCTAATGCATACCTCATGAAATGTATGCAAGTGTTCCAGGGCCAGGGGCAAGGGCCGGACTGGCGGTCACTCCAGGCTTCTCGGGACATCTACCAGGACCTCCGTGCCCATCCGTTTCCAGCCACTTATTTTGGCAAGGTCGACCATCTTTCGGTCTTGATGGGCCTCGCAATCGCCGACCATCTCAACGGTCAGGTCGATACCGCGCTACAAGCATGGCAGGCCGCCCTTGCTGCCTCTCAAGCCTTTCTTCTTACTGGATATACCGATATGATTCAGGCGTACTCTACAAGCGAGCTGCAGATAAGGAGGGGAGCCAGTACACAGGCAGACGTATTAGGAAGCTATGCGAAAACCTTGTTCGCTAAAACAGGCCGGCAGTATCACTTCACTGGCATAGGCTCCTTTTGGCCCGACATTCTCAACAGCTGGTATGCAGCAAGTGGTCGGCAGCCAGTCATCCCCCCACGGTGTGGTGAGTGACAGCTCCCCCGTCAGTCTCTAGCGTAGGTTCTGACCCCCGTAGCCGAATAGGCCTGCACCCACAATGACAGTTCCGCGGTCCCTCCTCGCTGGATACCAATCCATTACCTCAAAACAACCTAGAGCCCACGGTTGAGATACCTAGCCGGCGCTAGATATAAATGAATTCTGAGTATCAGGCCGAATATTAACATCCCTGCCAGGAACTTTCTGGCGCCAGGTCTAACGCTACCGTTATACTGAAGTTCTGATTCATATAGAGCTCGAAAAAGTTAGCTGGTGGGAAGTACCTGACTAAGGTAGGACGTTACACTTGCCCCTACGACGTTGTAGCGCCTGCATTAATTAAGGTTGTTTCAAGGAAACATGCGCTAGATTTCATAGGGGATATCGGCCCCACTGTTTTCCGCTGCTAGAGGGTGTCGCGATTGCCGGCTATTGGTGGCACTGAGATCTTCCTCTTTACATGAAATTTCGCGTTCCGAAGATCCCTGGCGCTTTTTGTCTGATGTCGCGGCTCTGCCGCCTGGGGGAGCTGCCGTACGGGTGAGATGCTTATAAAGCGCCGCTATACTCAGACTGTGTTGGGATACCACGCCGCGAACCTGGTCGGCGGCAACATCAGATTCAGCAGTGATCGTTCCATCTTGCGTGTCTACCCTTGCTGGAGAGCGGGGAGGTGAGCCAGGCAGTCAGGTAGTCAGGTAGTCAGGTCGAGGCGAGCAGTTCGTCGTGTATATAAATCTTCTATCTCCAGCTGAATGTACGAAGCGGGGAGTTTCCTGGCCTCATTCCTTCACTCACATCCACTACAGTTGATCCTAGTCCTTCTTTTCACTTTTTTTTTGCTCCGTGCTGTCGCTAGTCGACGGTCTCTAACATTCTTTCAAAATGAAGTTCACTGCCGTTCCTCTGTTGGCTGGCCTAGCCGCCGCCGTTCCCCTTTCTCCCTATGCCCTGCCTGTTCCTCCTAAGGCCCGTGGTGTTATCGCTCGCCAGAACGGCACAAGTCCTGTTACTGGAAGCGCCACGGATCCCTGTAACATCGGCTTCTGCACCATGAACGGCGGTACTACTGGTGGTGCTGCTGGTAACACCGTCACGGTTACGGACGTGGCCAGCCTGAAGGAGGCCGCCGAGGCCGACGAGCCGGCTGTCATCATTGTCTCCGGCGCTCTTAGCGGCTCCGAGAGGATCCGTGTTGCCTCTGACAAGACCATCTTCGGCGAGCCCGGCAGCTCCATCGAGGGCGTTGGTTTCTACATCAACAAGGCCAACAACGTCATCCTAAGAAACCTGAAGATCTCGAAGGTCGCCGCCGACAATGGCGACGCCATTGGCATTCAGAAGGCCCAGAACGTTTGGGTCGACCACTGCGATCTGTCGTCCAACAGGGAGCACGGCAAGGACTTCTACGATGGTCTGCTTGACGTCACCCACGCCGCTGACTTCGTCACTCTCTCCAACAACTTCATCCACGACCACTTCAAGGCTTCCCTTGTCGGCCACTCCGACAGCAACGGTGGGGAGGATACCGGTCACCTCACCGTCACCTACGTAAGTAATCCTTTGCTTATAGATTTCGTGGTTGCCGCGGGCGAATCGCTAACTGATGTTGCAATTAGGCCAACAACTACTGGAAGAATATCAACAGTCGCGGCCCTTCCGTCCGCTTCGCCAAGGCTGTCCACATCATCAACAACTACGAGGAGGGCATCGAGACTGGTGGCATCAACGCCAGAATGGGTGCTCAAGTCCTTCTCCAGAGCTCTGCCTTCAAGGGTGTCGAGGAAGCCGTCCTGTCCAAGGATTCGGATGAGGTTGGCTTCGTTACGGTGGACGACGTCGACCTTGGCGAGGGCACCAACACTGCCAAAGCCGGTACTCTCACAGCTGCTGACCTCCCCTACGATCCTATTGAGGTCCTTGGATCCCGGCAGGTTCCCAGCATCATCCCCACCACCGCTGGTGCCACCCTGTAAGGAATTATACGGCCGTCATCTGATGATGAGTATAGCCCACTGGATATATTCGCCATGTATATAGAAATTTCGCTTCGTATTGTAGATGCCACCTTATTTCCCACCAGCCTCGCTATAATATACTTCGGCATACAAGAACATAACCGTTCTACCGAACAGTGAATCGGTGCAATAACTTTTCGTTGACTTGTTGATAGGTTGTGCCGAATTGTCCAGGTCAACATGTAAGGTGCAGATTGCCCATCACACAGAGAACTTCCAACTTCTTCTGTTACTTGGTGCAGGCTCACCCCTACCCTCTCTTAGAGTGCCCTCGCGGCCGGAAGCTCGACTTTATTAGCATAACGAAGTAAAAGATCGCCCCAAGAGTAGCTTGGGCAACTCCAACCGCAGCCCCTTGTCACGATTCATACCAGCCTCCATCGATGAGGGCCCCCTGGGCTTTGTCGCAGGTTCCATGACTCCGCAGGGATGCGCGAGGAGCTCCGCGGTGGCGACGCTCCGCTCATAGTCCCTTGTAAACTACTTCGCATCACTGCCTATGCAGCTCAACGTGTTGCGGCGTTGCAGGACTAGCGTCAGAGGTCTGACGTCGTCATCATCGCGCGGTTCGGATCCACGCCGGAGCGCAGCGGTCGACGGATGACGTCTACTTGGTACTTCCCGACGGCCGCCAAGAGATGCGTTCTGGTGAAGACACATTCCCGGTTATCAGCGACGGCATGCTCAATCATGGTTTCCTTGGCGTCAGTCCTATTTAAACGCATCACGGTGCCGACTACCGTGGTATCTTGCAGGGAGTACTCTTTCGAATCACAAGCGACGAGAAATTCAAAACCCCATCGAATGGTAGGGTTCTCTGGCTCGTCGTCTACATCTGGTGACTTTCTCAACCAACCCAGGGCTCGAATCGTGGCAAAGAATCGATGTCATGATTTCGCAGGCATGCGAGGACGAACCCCAAGGGTGGTGATGGTTTCCGGTAACAGCCAACGGAGCTTTCCAGTAGGCACTGCAATGCATCGCGCTTCTAAGATTCATCCCCGTTCACCGGACATACTATCTCGAGCATGTTTGAGTCTCTCGAGTTTCTTGTATTAACCGGGGCGCCATGCTCGAGTAGGAGCCTGATGACTTCGACCGAGGCTCGCCTCTCACAAACGGACACGAGCGGTTTAACGCCGTCATCGCCATCAGCTTCGGCCCCCATCTTCTAAAAGCACCTTGACTACTTTGGTGGAATCATGCCGGAGAGCCGTGAAGATCGGGGGTTTCCCGGTCCTATTTCTAGCATTCACATCAGCCCCTCTAGATATCAGGTATTTTATTAGACGTTAGGATAACCTTGTTGGAATATGGACAACATCCACCTCCGTGCGCGGTCTACCGATGCAACGAATTGCCATCGACATAATCCGATTGGTCGACATCTCGGAAGGCGGTATAAGACTTCTGACAATGTGGATGTTACAGCGGGCAGAGGCATTATCGGGGACGGACGAGCTTCGTCCGTAGAATTATGACAGATTGTGGCTGATATCAGTACTGTTAGCTAGGAGCCAGGCCATTACGCTGACGTTCCCGCCGTGATATGCACGAGAAAAGGGGGGCAGACGTCGCTCGTCAGGCTGATCAACCTGTACCAGGGACTCGAATATGTTCAGGATATAGACTCGAGCGAAAGCATGCCGAATTGACAGGCGGTATGGAGCGCGGCGATACGTGGCGCCTCAGCCACCTACACACTGGCTCCTAAAGAAGGAGCTTCGCTGTTGATTCGTGTCCGTTGCATATTGCGGTGTGCAATGGCGTCAATAGGGCGACATCCGCTTCTCGCGGCGGATGATTGGTCGCCTGGAAGGGAAGTAAATGGCTTATACGCTCGCAGAAATATAGGAAGCTGCATCGATAGTCGCGCCTTGTCGTACTAGCAATTCCACGACTTCGTCGTGTCCCCGCTCGGCGCTCGCTGCGAAATGCAATGCAATCCAGACATGTGTCAATACGTTATTAAATGTGTATCGTCCTGCGTCTCTGTGGCTGAGTGGTATATCCGTCTCTAAGACCATACCTAGACGTGCAGACGTTCCTAGATAGGAAAAATGTTCCTCCACGGACCATTGAGCGATAGCGTTATGACGCGGTATACACTTCGATGCATCGCGGGAAGCATGGATAACGCTGAAGCAGGCGTCGGGCCTTGTGCCTGCAGCCACGAGTCTCTGTGCTGTATGAATCCTGCCTTCGCCAACAGCCCAGTATAGAAGACGTCGCCTAAGGACCGCCGCATCTGCGCGACGGTACAAAAGTGGGCACGCGATGCTGTAGAAGAGTCGGCTGACGCTTGTAAATGCATAGGAGGTCGGATACGTCATGGAGACCTTCAATGATACGTGTATTAAGCTTAGGGTGTATATCATTTACGGAAGTCGTGATAAACGCAACGCAAAGTGGCCTCCTGCCCTCTAGTATGAATAGGGGGAAAGACGAAATCCGAGAGCGGAGCAACAACCAGATACATTCCGAGGAGAGGAAGATCTTAATTGAAAATCATAAGGGAGACAGTACGCACGCTTGAGTAGATACAATAGGAACGAAATTCTCAGGACGTTGCTTTTTCCAACGCGAGTGTCTCATGCCAGCGAAGCAAGCGAATGAATATAGGTACCTGCACTCATTTATCCGGGTATGCTTTTACCCACATTCCCAAGGGAATTATGATGTTATAGTTGATTATTCATTAGAGCGGGCGTCTGCCCCGCGCCCCGCCGCCGCACCCTCCATTTAACAAGGCAGATCAGGCTCATCTGAACCAATAAAAAGTTGAGTTAAGAAGCAGTTGGTAGTTCACCTTTAACAACCCCAAACTGGCTCAAACAACGAAGAAAATTCAGAAAGATGGCTGCTAAAACGCCGACTGAAGAGCTTCAGAAGCTCAGCGGTACTATGTCATTCTTCGCTTTAGGAATATTCCATTAACTGACTGTTTCGTAGTTCAGGACCCTTCTGCCGCGGACAGCAAGGCCGGCGCGGCTGCAAATGGTGCCACAAATGGCGATGCTGCTGAACAGTCTGGCGATGAATCCGAGGATGAAGCCGATGGCGGTGCGCCTGAAGCTGGGTCAGGGGCCACCAAGAAGAAGAAGAACAAGAAGCGAAAGCCCAGGAAGAAGAAGAAGGCTCCTACCGCCCAGACCGATCCTCCGAGTGTTCTCATTTCTCAACTCTTCCCCAACAAATCCTATCCTAAGGGCGAAGAGGTCGAATACAAGGATGATAACCGCTGGAGGACCACTAGCGAAGAGAAGCGCCATCTTGACAACCTCAATATGCACAATGACTTCTTGCCAGACTATCGCCAGGCGGCCGAGACCCATCGACAAGTCCGCCAGTGGGCGCAGAAGAACATCAAGCCGGGCCAGACGCTGACGGAGATTGCGAATGGAATCGAAGATAGCGTTCGTCGCTTGCTGGGACACGATGGCCTGACCGAAGGCGACGCCATCGTCGCAGGCATGGGTTTCCCGACCGGACTGAATCTCGATCACATCGCGGCCCATTACAGCCCCAACGCCGGCAACAAGACGGTTTTGCAGCAGAGCAACGTGATGAAAGTCGATATCGGAGTGCACGTCAACGGAAGAATTGTCGACAGTGCCTTCACCGTGGCGTTTGATCCAATGTACGACAATCTTCTCGCAGCCGTCAAGGACGCCACAAATACTGGTGTCAGGGAGGCTGGCATCGATGTGCGACTCGGCGAACTCGGAGGCTACATCCAGGAGACCATGGAAAGTTACGAGTGCGAGATCAACGGCAAGACCTACCCTATCAAGTCGATCCGGAATCTCTCTGGTCACACTATCGTACCATACAGCATCCATGGCACCAAGAGCGTACCTATTGTCGGTGGAACCGGCGACGCGACTAAAATGGAGGAGGGCGATGTATTCGCTATCGAAACCTTTGGAAGTACTGGGAATGGTTATGTTCACGATGAGGGAGAAGTCTCTCATTATGCCCTACGCAGTGATGCACCCAAGGTGGACCTGCGCCTATCTTCGGCCAAGTCTCTTCTCAACGTCATTAAGAAGAACTTCTCCACTATTCCCTTCTGCCGGCGGTATTTGGATAGGCTGGGACAGGAGAAATATCTGCTCGGGGTAAGAATATCTACTGGCACGACACACGGAATGCTCGTGGCTGACATCATATAGTTAAACAACCTTGTCACGCAAGGTATCGTCGAGGATTATCCACCGCTGGTGGACAAAAAGGGCTCCTACACTGCCCAATTTGAGCATGTAAGTGACGAAAGCGCAGATATTGTCGAATAAGATACTGATGATGAATCCTTAGACTATTCTGCTCAGGCCTACTGTAAAGGAGGTCATTAGCCGCGGCGACGACTACTAAACAGGGGTACCAAAGATTGAAAATAATCTTATAGCGGAAAGCGTAGTGTCCGGTTAGGCCCATGATTAAGATATGGTCAACATAGAGCATCTCTTTCATGGCTTTTGAATGTGAAAAGGCTCATGCCAAATGCGTGCATTAGCCAACAACCCACTATAACGGCGTGACTGCTGCTGGGTTGATAGTGGCTCTGGATGGTTGTGCTTAGCGAAACCGAAAGTACAGTAGTCATCACAAATAACAAGATGGAGATCGCGTCACATCGGGCGAATCTAGTGAATGAAAGAGCTTTGTAGATACGGCGATACTATTGTTCTCATTAAGACACCAGGTGGGGGTTACGCGGTTGTCGGGCACCGAATCTTGACCAACTGATCGGACTCGGGATCTCGGAATTGATGTCATATTGAGGGCATTAGAGATCGGACAGATGTTGAGACCTGCCGCATTGGTAAATCACACTCGATCCCGGAGACGGGGACGGTGGCGAACTATCCAGTTCCGATCTATGTACGGTGTCTTGTGCGAATCGTGTGTGTGAGAGCACGTGCTCCTATGTACTTACGTAGTCCTGCTCCAGATCTTCTGCAGATCAAGCGGGTCGATCTGGTCTGGTTCTTGGATAAGGGACTCGGTATCCGCATGTAAAGGCACATACCAATCACATGCCAATACCAGAAAGGGTTTCCGATGAATTCTCTGTCAAAAACGAGCTAAGCTGGAGTAAGGCAGCTAAACGAGGAATTGCGCAGAATAAGGGTAAAAATGATTTATTACAGCCGGTGGGCCGTGTGGTGAATCTTCGCCGCTAGCCGGGGGTGCCCGCCAATGCCGAGCCGATAAGTGGTCCCGTCATATCTCGAAAATTTCTCCTCCTTTCATGTGGGATTCATGTCTTAAAGGCGCCGCCACATCCCAATAATTCCCGATTCTATCATCAACCTCAAATCAATTCTGGCATTCAGTAGCCACACTACCTTCATTATACCAAGCTGTACAAAAAGAAAAGTTTGTGTTTAGAATCACATCCAACAAGTCCGCGGCCACGAAATCGCGATTTGAACCATTCTTTTCCTCTACATCTACCACTCCCTCGGTTGTACAGGAAAAAAAGTTTGGTCTCATTGAGCCGGATCTCCGGTCGCGCATCCCCATCAAGAAAATCTCCCAGCAACCCGACGAAACTGAACGACGACAACCGTATTCTCCCGGTTATCAATCCTTTAGAGAAATCGCATCGGCCTCGACCTTCCCAAAGGTTTCGATCAATAGTCTTCCTTTCTCCACACAGATAAAATGAAGGTCTTCTCCAACACGTGCACATTCAACTACTCGTGGGACGAGGTATCGACGGCCAACTGGCGGAAATATTGCCCATGGAACGACAAATCGACGCACGTCATTGCAGTCGACACCCTCGCCCGCGAAGTCGACCCCGCGACCGGCATCCTACGCACAGAACGACTCATCACGTGCAAGCAATCGGCGCCCGAATGGATGAAATCTATCATCGGCGGCATGGAAACGAGCCAAGTCTTTGAGACGTCCTACGTCGACCCTGCACAGAAGACCGTCACCATGGTGTCCCAAAACATCACATGGTCGAACATGGTCAGCGTGCAGGAGACGGTGGTCTACAAGCCAGCGGGGCCGCATCAAACGCAGTTCCAGCAGCACGCTAACATCACCGCGCTGTGTGGTGGCTGGCAGCGGATCAAGAACAGCATCGAGGACTCGTTGGTCTCCCGGTTCCACGAGAACGCGATGAAGGGCAGGGAGGGCTTCGAGTGCGTGCTCGCCATGAGCCGGAGGGTGTTTGCCGAGGAACGCGCGAAGGAAATGCAGAGGAACGGCGGCAAGATGGCCGCATAATCATGGGAACGGCAATGCAAGCGTCAGCAACACGAGATAAGCATTGCTTGACCGCTTAACAGGAAGGCTCGTCGGCCGAGTGGGATAGACAACTAGACGGATAGATGGGACTACACATTTACAGGCGTTTCGAGAGGGTCGGGATATTTGGTTATGGGAAAAAGCAAGGCGTTCCGGCATACCCAGCTGCTTGTGCATTTAATAGAAAAGGGCAGCGCACTGTATCCCCACACTTGTCCAGAGGAAACAGTGGACTATGGCGGAGAGTTTGTGTATAACAACCAAGAGTACTCCATGAGAATTCATCATGATGAACCAGCCCTCTCCAAACCATTTCAACCATCGTCAAAGGCTACTGGTGAACATGCTACGAGGGGATAAGATATGCTTAAATGGGACTCGTATGCAAAAACCAATGCTAAACGCCCCTAGCGGGGATTAACGTTGAATTCGGATTCGTCTTCTGAGCCTTCTCTACGCACTTCTTCTCGTAGTACCGCAGTAGATCCTTCGTATCGTCATCCAGCTCCGGCACGCCGCCGCCGTCATCCAGAACCCTCCGGACGAACGCGGCGCCCTCGGCATACCGCCGGAAGAAGTACAGCTCCTCGACCGCGTGCAGCAGGGCCTGCGCCTCGGGCTTCGAGACCCTCCGCGGCCCCAGGGGCAGCTTGATCGTGCTCCATATCTGTGTGACGTGGTTAGAAGTGTAGTCCCGCCTGTAGTTAGCCAGCCGGATCCGTGGAGTGGGGTGGCAAATTGCAGATTACATAAGCATGTCGTTATGGTTGATGATGTAAATAGTAACGGGAAAGGAGCTGCGGCGATGATGTAAGTCGCCTGTGGACGGATGTACAAAGCAAGTGCACAATAGGTCTATGACGAAGTGCAGATTGAAAAGAAAGGGGAGCGATCGGAAAGCAGAAGACAGTACGGACCTCCCCGTTCTCGACCTTCACCCGGTAGCTCTTCTTCACGGCCTGGAACGCCTCCTCCGACTGCGCGACCCGGGCGGCCCTCTCAGACTCGGCGTCCGCTGCGGCGGACTTGTTATCGGCGCCGTCCTCGGCGTCCGATGAGAGCTGGATGCCGAGGAGGCCGGAATCCAGCTCTGAGTCTTCCATTTGCTTTTCAGTAAAACGGGTTTTGGTGGTATATGTTTGTTACCGGGGACTCATCTTTTCGGCTCGTGGGCAACACCTGTGGTTACGATTCTAGCCTTCTGCTGGAAGGTTTGACGGTTAATCTGTGTAGATGGAATACTCGTATGTGGTGGGCGAGGTCGAATGCCGGAATGCTGGAGTGGAGGCTGGGCTCGCAAGGAAAAATTGGCATCAGCGTGCACTTGTGCGCTTAGTGGGGTAATGAGGGGCATTGCTTCAAGGTTAAGCTGCATGAAACATGGAGTTGTCGAGGTTGGAGTCTCAGCTCGTTCGAAATTGAGGAGCATTCATGGTTATAACTGGGGATTTCCCATAAATAGACTTGTCGTTTGGGGCATATATCCTACATTAACCGAACGGATTGACAATACCTGAGATACCGTCGCCATGGATGAGCAGGTAACGCGTCTGGTGGACAAGGCTTGGGAGCGGTTTCAACAGATTCCGGAAGACCGCCGTTTCTGTAAGTCCTCATACTGGGTTCGACAGTTTCTCTCATCATGTTGAAGGTATATTCCCGCCTCTGAAACGAAGGAAATCCGGAGTTTAGCTTTCAAATCGGGGCAATTAATATGTATGAACAACCGTGTCTAACAGCCCCAAGTGATCGCCATAGGTGGCATCCCCGGCTCAGGTAAGCTCCTCCTTCTTCTCGCACCTGTTTCAAACCTCAGCAAAGACTCACCATAGCCCAGGGAAGACAACACTATCGCAAAAGGTAGCCACAGCCCTCAACGCACGGCACGCGACCCTGCACCCGGAGACGCCGGCGACCGAGACGGCGTCCCTCGCCGCCTTCGTGCCGATGGACGGGTACCACCTGACGCGGGCGCAGCTGTCTGCGATGCCGGACCCGGTGCACGCGCACGCGCGGCGCGGGGCCGAGTTCACGTTCGACGGGGCCGCGTTCCTGCGGCTGGTGCGGGCGCTGCGGGTCCCCCTCTCGTCGGAAACAAAGCCAGTGCTCGCGCCGAGCTTCGACCACGCCATCAAGGACCCGAAGCCCGACGACATCGCCGTGCTGCCCGGCCACCGCATCGTCGTCTTCGAGGGCAACTACGTCTGCCTCGACAGGCAGCCCTGGCGCGAGGCGGCCGCGCTCATGGACGAGCGCTGGTTCGTCGACGTCGACTTCGCGACCGCGCGCCGTCGGCTGGTCGCGAGGCACGTGCGCGCTGGCATCGCCGCCGACGAGGACGAGGCCGGCCGCAGGGCCGACGAGAATGACCTCCTGAATGGCGAGGAGATTGTTAAGAACAGGGTCCCCGTTGATGAGGTCGTCGTTAGTAAGGACGATGACGCCTGGCGGCACGAGTGATCTAGTTGGGAAATCCGAGAAAGAAAGGGGGGGTGGTTTCGTGCCACGCGGACGCTGATGGTGGATCTCGTTGTATCTAGACCGACTGTATGCTTGGATGCTAGGGTCTGCGAGAATAGACAGTGGAATTTAGGCTGGTGTACAATACAGCGTTCATGCTCGTACATCCTGCGTGGTACCGGGCTTTCCTGTTTGTTGGGAAATCCACTGACTTGTCACGGGAGGCGTTTTATGCCTTATTTTCGGAGTCTACCCCCTTTTACCTAAAATCGTCTTCATATTCTTCGCTTCGCCGGACAGTACAAAATAATGCTGCGTTCATGACTGACCTTGTACAGAAAGGAAGATTATACGGTGGATAAAACTCAAGAACTGTCGAGTACCTACCGATAGTCCCAGCTATCCCACATAATAAGCGAGAGGTACGAAGTACGTCCCCAATAGGGGAGCGACGATACGACGATACCAAGGGGTACTGCTACGATGGGTTAATAGAGGTTCTTACCGCTTGAAAACAGAGTTCCGATAACTGCATATCTCTCTTATCTAATCTTATCAACCCCAGGGAAATTTCTGGGAAACTCGATCTTACTGACAGTAACTTCTCGTAGCCCACTTTGTTGCGAGATACCCAAATTACACCATTTCCTGTCAGCACACTCTCTGGTTGCGATGGCAGCCGTAAGCGTTGTCGAGGTTGAAACACTCGTTTCGACAGATGAAGTCGCCTCCTCCAAGAAGCGCAAGTCGCAGGTCGAAGAAATCGAGGTCGACTTGTCGCTCCCAGAGCCGCCGTCCAAGAAGGCGAAGCGATTACTGAAGAAGGGAAAGCCTCTTCCCGTCAAGCCAGCAAGTGACGACGAAGCTGAAGACGATGGTGTCCCACCGTCAAAGACGACCACGAAAGATGGGAAGGAGAAGCGTTCCGACTACGGCATCTGGATTGGAAACCTCCCGTTTTATCTGACGAGAGCAGACCTCTTCAAGTGGCTCATTGACAACTCGGGAGGTGCCATTACGGAAGAGAATATCACAAGAGTCAACCTGCCGATGATAAAGGCGTCAGGTAGCAAGGGCCGGCTGAAGACGGACGGTGAAGAACAGAAGCCGCAGAACAGAGGTTTCGCGTATGTCGACTTCGACAGCAAGACGGCTCACGTCGCGGCAATGGCCCTAACGGAATCGGAGTTGGGCGCACGAAGAGTTCTCATCAAAGATTCTAAATCTTTCGAGGGACGGCCACAGAAGGAGAGCACATCTACAGAGAACGGACCGCAGAAAGACACAAATGGGACGCCTGCGGCAAAGAATATCGCCAGCAAGAAGATATATATCGGTAATCTCTCGTTCCAAACCACCGAAGATGATCTGCGGGCGCAATTCGATAAGTGCGGTGAGATAGAATGGCTCAAGGTCGCGACGTTTGAAGATAGCGGGAGATGTAAGGGATATGGCTGGGTGAAATTTAAGGAACCAGGAGCTGCGGAATGGGCCGTAAAAGGGTTCGTCAAGCTCAGGGAGGAGATAGAGACAGAAGATGATTTCCGGGAGCCCAAGGAGGGAGAGGATGCCGAGACGGAGCCCAAGGAGAAGAAGTTCAAGACGAGAAAGTGGTTCGTCAACAGGCTGCACGGCCGCGAACTCAAGATCGACTACGCCGAAGACGACCAGACGAGGTATAAGAAGAGATTTGGAAAGGATGCGCCGGAAAAGAAGGCTAGATTCCAGAAAAGGAACCCAGCTGCTCCTGTTGGCGATAAGGAGGATGGCGCTTCGAGCAAACCTCCACCTGCAAAGAAGAGCTATGGCAATGCGGCGGTTGCATCTTACCTCACTGGATCGGTTGTTAAGCCGGAGGGCAAGAAGATTACTTTCGACTAAATATCAATAGATACCCCGACAAGGTTACGTCTTTCCGGACTGGTTGAGCTTACCACGTTTTGTGCATCCCGGAGCTGGTTAGAAAGCAAGGAGTAACTGGCATCCATTGAGACCAAGTGATAATCAGGGCTCCCGTTTTACGGCAATGAAGGGGTGTCAAGGGGACCGTGATCTTCGCACCTGCACTTTTCCACCAACTTAGACCGTCACTAGAGGTTTATTAAGGCCTTCCTGGTCAATCGGTCGGAGTGTTGACAAGAACTAGGCGCACACACTGGCAACAATCGACTTTCACTATCGAAATGGTCGTTCCTAATACCCATCATTGCATTGTGCTAAATGTAACGTGTGAGAAAACGCGGCTTAACAACCACCCTGCCCCAAAATCGATGCCCCAATACCAGATATCTAGTCTACAGGAGTAGTAGGCTGGTAAGATGGTTACGGAAGCCATCGGCAAATGGACAGCGACTAAAGAACCGGGGCCGGTCGCGTCTTCCATTTCGCTCCTCGAATTCAAGGCCCCCGGTCATAACAAGCTGCGACCTCAACCTCGGAGTTACTCGCTCATCGATGCGCTCCCCGTTGCACGCCCACCTCACCAGGAGCATGCCCGTAGCGTTCGCGGTCCTCCTGGCCATCTCCTGCATCCGGTCGCTGTCGGCCTGCGCGGAATCCGAAGCCATGCTCCTCATTTTCCGACCCCGGAGCCAGTTGACGTTCCGCGCCTCGTCTTCGTCCGCGATCTCCTCCTCCCACCGCGAGTACCCGTACGCCGTCGGGTTCGTGGCGGTCGTGAAGTTGGAGGAGCACTCGGCCGGGAGACGATCCAGACGGGGCGCACCGCAGCCGATCGCCGGCGCCTCCTCGGTCCGGCGCACGCAATTCTCGCTCAGGAGGCCGCCGCACGACCCGTCCTCGCCGCCGTGGAGCCGGCCGCGGTCCTCCTGCCGATCGAGCGTGATCGTGGATGCGCACACGTCCCAGGAGTCGTGCGTCCCGAACTCGCCTTCTTCGTCGAGTTGCACTTGCACGAGCTCTGTGGGCGGGCTCAAAGCCGCAGCATGCCGCCGGCGAAGTGGTCGTCGCTGTCGTGAGACTGGATGACGCCCTCGCCGGGGATGTTCCGCTTTACCGTTAGGGTCGCGGTCCAGCCATCCATGGGCTCGCCCGAGTACCGCTGGGAGACGTCGAAGCCCGGGACGGGGTAGACGCCCGTCTTGTCAGGGTTGGCCATCAGCGCCAGCCAGCGGTTGGCGTCGACCTTTTCCGGTGCCGAGTGCCCCGATATGGAGGCGATGCCAGTCGACTGTCGAAGCGTGAGATGAGAGACATCTCGCTCGGCGGCCGCCGCCGCGAGAGATGCGTTCTGTCCAATACGAGGCCACTTAGAAGGAATGTGGAGGTCATGATGTCGTCTTGCGATCGGACTGTGAAGGACGTACTTCGTAAGCACCACATAGAGCGTAAGGACACGAGAGCTCTCTACTTTATACTCTGTCGGTCATCCATGTCATCCTCCGTTCAGGGCAGGGAATACTAAAATGTCGATTGGTTTGCGGCGCAGAATGGGGCCCTGCGAACTGGCATCATATTTCTCTGTCGTAATCAAAAACAGCAATGGATTAGTAGACTTCGGGAGAGGGACAAGCCAAAGTCTTCTTAGCATCTCAATACATTCCTCAAAACGGGCCAGGGTTGTGCTTGTGTTGTCGGCCAAGGCCTGGAAAAGAGGGGAAACTACCAAGCATGGTTGGCTGAGACCACTTATTACAGCAATCATTCTGAATATCACTATTTCGATGAAGAAAAAGGGGTTAGAAGTACCGTTGGAAATCAACTCAGAAAGAAGATTGCAACTATCCAAACTTTACCGCCCTTAATATAACGTCGAGGTGAATGTTAAAGGCAAGCAAGCAATGGCTTGTGCTCACCATAACAGGGCTCTAGGGCAGCTTGTGTGTTCGTTATACGTAGAGCATAGCTTCGAGTGGGCCATGGTAGTCCCGTGCATTAGGGAGCGGGAGCTCGCAGGTTTCCGGCGTTCATTATATCCGCCGAAGACACCCCGGAAACGGCTTAGACGTCGGCCTAGTATCTGTCTATGATCCACCGCCGGCGGTCATAAGGTTCCATCGGCTCTAGGAGCGCGAGCTCAGCCCTCTTCGTGTCAATATACCTCTCCACGGACCTAGGAGATAGGAGCTGGCACAACTCCTTATCCGCCCACAGCGCCTCCAGCGCCTCCATCAAATTCGCCGGGAACATCTCCGACGCGCCGAGCTTCCGCCTCTGCTCCTCCGTCAATTTCGCGGGATCGATCGGGCAGTCGCCCCAGGTCAAGGGCGCCTTCGTGACGACCCCGTCCGTCCCCGCGGCCAGAATCGCCGCCATGGCCAAGTACGGGTTCGCGAGGCCGTCGAGGACCTTCAGCTCCCAGTGCGAGCCCTCGCATTTGCGCAGCGGCGTCTCCTTGTTCTGCGTGCCCCAGGTGACCCACCGCCCGCCGGCCCAGAGGCTGTCCCCCATGCGCTCGTAACTCGCCGGGCTGGCGTACGTGAAGGCGATAATCGCGCGGAAGTGCCGCAGGATGCCGGCGTAGAACCCCTCGTACACCTCCGGCTTGCTGGTATCATACCTGCCGTCCGCCGACAACAAGGACATATGCACGTGCGACGCGGATCCGCCTGCCGCCGCGAACGGCTTAGGGTGCATCGTGACGCGGAACCCGTGCCGCGCGGCGGCGGCCTCCAGAATCTGTCGTGTGTGCAGCAGCGCGTCGCACGCCTCGAGCGCCGGGAGGGCCCCCAGAACGAGCTCGAACTGGCCCGGCGCCGACTCCGGGTGGAACTGCTCGACCTCGATGCCCGCTGCGTCGAGGCCGCCCAGGATCTCGTCCACGGCCGTGCCGAAAGTGCCGGGGCCGGTGGCTCCCCAGTCTGCCACGGCGCGCGCCGTCGACCATGCGTGCCCGTCGCTGCTGCGCAGCGCGCGGTACCGGTCAGCGGGCCCCGCAGCGGTGTCAGGGTTTCGTTCCAGGACAACGAATTCGATCTCGAACCCGAGGAGGAAGTCCAGACCGTGCGACGCCGCCTTCTCGAGCGTCTTGCGCAGAAGGGTCCGGGGGCATAGGATCTCCTCGGCTCCGTCGAGCTCTCTGAACTCGCCGTGGCAGCTGACATGCCCGGAGGTGGGCCCTGCCTTTAGGGTGTCCCAGACCGCGTGCAGGTTGTAGCTCCCTGTCGCCGTGACTTCGGGGATCAGCGCATCCGTCTGCAGAAGACCGAGCGAAGCCTTGGTGATTGAGACAGCTAGAGGTTTGCCTCTTTCTAACTTCTTGTAAACTTCCTTCATGGGAATGAGTCTGCACCTTGCGCTGGATGTATAGTCGTGCCAGTAAATCCGCAGCCACTTGGCATCTAAGCACCGTAGTTTCTCCAGGGCCGAGTCTGCCGAATGAGTATTGCTAGATGCTGCTACTGCTTGCGGACGCATTTGGGTTAACTCTGCGAAGCTCGGTAGAGAAGACTCGACCTCGAGCCTATAGAGCTTCTTCGAGTTGTTGAATAGGATATCCTGTACGAGTTGAACCGCCTGTTTCTCATTAAGTTGTCCAGTCTTCACGAGCTCACCGAGTACCTGAAACAGAATCAGCGATGTGTTGCTATATGATGTCATTAGTTACACCAGATACTAACCGTCTTTAAAACCGAGCGGACTTGGATTGTCGCTATAGCATACATTTCCGGGAACCAGTGGCCGTCCGTACTCCAGAGAACTTTGGACCAAGGGCAAAGCTCAAGAATCTGCTTGACGACACCCTCCTGGCCCTGACGACTAAGGCAGGGAAACACCTCTCCGGTATCAACGTAAACGTTGGGGTATGCCATCGCTAGATATGCAGCTTCCCTGGTCCATGGATACCCGGCGTGTAGGATTACAATGGGAACGGTCGGGTATTCGCTTATGAACTTCTGCAGGTGAGAGGGCGAAGACTTCGTCAGAGTGATGTCGTTGTCACCAAGACCCGTGTGGAATTGAATCGGTTTCTTGTAAAATGTCGATTTATCCCTGATTTGATCAGCCGCAATATAGACGAAAAGGCCGTTTAGGCGCGGATATTGAAGCCGTTCGAATGGCGCTTTCCCGCTCCTATGAAGATTGGCAATCTCATCGATGTGCTTACACAGTTCCGACGGATCGATTTCCCGCACGTGACTAAAATCCAGCCCCCCTCGATAGCAAACGATCGACTTGAATCCGACGACATCAGGGTCAGCAATGGATCGTTGAATCTCCCTCCCGAAATCATCGAAGATGCGCTTTGAGAGCAACTCGCCGGACTCACTCGAGTCGCAATGCCGCCGGATGATATCCTCGGCGAGGGCTTCGATTCGCACAATGCGCTTACACTTGCTTTTTGTGAAGGCGTCATGCCAGGAGTAGCTCTCTACTTTCTCCACCCCGTCAAGGCCATCGTCAATCAAGATAGTTTCGATACCCTCCAGGCATCGCTTGGTCCAGGCATCGGGCGTCTCAACCCGCTTCCGTTCAACGCTGGAGACCACGGCTTCCCAGGTCTCCTCACAGTCGAGGATCTCCGCCAGCTGTTTTGTAGCTCTGATGTGAGCAAGGCTCAGCCGGGAATCCTCAATCGCGACGCCGTGAGCCTCTGTCGTGATAGATAGTAAGGGGAACTTGCTCAAGTACGCGGGTTTGAGGAGCGGATGCGCATGGTTGTCAATTATCGGTGTAGTCTTGATTGCTGCGTCGAGCGCCCTGAGATTGTGAATTGACGCCATGATGCACCAGGTGACTTCTCTAATTATTGCATGTGCACGTCTGGCCAATGCCAATGCGGGTTTGGTGAGTCTCTGTTGAATGGAGCCAGGGAGTTGGTGCTTATTAATACAGTGATGCTCTTGAGGGCTATATTGAGAAACTAGAAGGTAAAGAACAGCGATCTTACTTGCGGTGCGGAGGTCCCCTTATATAAGACTCTGGGGCTCCGGAAGAGAAATAAGGTTGTTCCGGATGATGCTGTAAGCGTCGCCCTTTCTGTAATATACCCCCTATCTTTCTCTTTTGCTAACTTTTAAAGCTATATATAAAAGCAACAACATAAGAAGTTTTGACACTCGTAACGATGAAAACTAATTACGCTCGTAAGTATGGCCTTTAAATGTACTTTTAACTAATAAACTCGCCCCCAATGATATAAGCTAATAAATCGAAGATATATAATACACCTTTTTAAATACCGCGCTAGGAATCCCTCTACGTAAGGTGAATCCGATATAGATAGATATATAAATTAATAAGATAGTATATAAAAAAATAAGTTACGCTTAAAGATAAATATATAAATAAAATGGTTCCAGTTATATTCGTATACTTTTTAAGATATAATATTATGGTCTGTAAGAAAAGACTTAGTATCCGAAAAGCTCTTTAATTTTTCCATAATAAATTAAATCCATGAAGCCCTAAAGTGTGGGCGATAAACAGGCTTTTAAGAAAATATAAAAAGCCGTTAAAAATAAAGTAATTAGTTATATAGATATATAAAGTTATAATCATCGTATTGTCGCAGCTGAAGGTGATGTCCCATACGCGGCTAGGGATATGTCCATAAAGACAATACTCCCCCGCCCTGTAGACCCGGAATGCCTCGCCTTTGATAGCAAAATCCTGTCTTTTATCATAGATGACGACGTGTCGGATCACACGGCGATATGCCGGCCGGAGATTCAAGCCCGCATCCCAGGCGTACTGGGCACTGCCATCGAAGGGAATATGTTGAACCCCAAGAATATTCCAGCGGCGTCGGCTTGGACGCCTCGATTCATGAGGAGTGGTTACATGTTCCGCCGTTTCGCGCAATCGCAGCACCCGAGAGGGCTCCATACCAGGTTCGGGGTAAGGGATACAGGGCTGCTAGATGGTTGGGATGTGATAATTTCTCCCGTGCAAAGGGTACAGCGCATCATGGCGCCTAAGGCACCGCGGCGGCCCGACTAAAAGAAGCGATAGACCCGATCACGTATCTCCATCGGGAGATTCAGAAATCGCCAACGCGACGTAGCCGGGCCAAGGTGTGATTACTTCTTAACGCCGACCGGTATAGCGAGAGCGGCCATGGCCCATGGTAGACCGCCGCCGGCGGGAAGTCTTGGCACGCACCGTGCTAGAGATGCCTCACTGGGATGATATATGCGCATTTGGAATAGTGCTGCGACAGCCGACACCATAAGTTTTGAACTACGCAATAGAAAACACCACACTTGGGCGGCATAGGATTGTATTGATGTGTTCGCCAAGAATATAATCCTAGTGCTGCGCCAATGAAATCCTAAACGTCGATTGGAGGAGGCCTGTCATGCTGTTTTTGCAAGCTGAAGTGACAGGGGGTGGAAGGATCATGAAACTTCACACTTAGTTAAAGGCTAAACCTACCGTGGCGTAACATATCGGTCGTGGTCCTCCCTAGGCTCTGTCACGTCGAGGTTAGTATCAAAGATCCTATACGACGTCAGCCCTGAGAACCATATTTTGCAAAAGAACTTGGAAAGGCGGCCGGGACGATACCTCCAACTAACGCAATACTGAGTCTCAGTTGTAATAGTGACAACATGGCGACCGGGGAGAGGGTCGTTGGGTAACTTAGCACCGGTTCTTGTTGTCTTTTATTTCCTTGAGTTTGCAGGCCCTACGATTGGAACACATATATATCTGCCATCCCCGCCAATTTTATAAAAACTCACTATTTTCCGCCATCAATACAGATTCTGCCTCCTTTCCTTACAAAGTCCGCGGATTAGGTAGCATAGCCATGTCATTGTTCCAACATCTCGTAGTATACTTAGTACCAATTCGGTTGGGGAAAACTCCATGTGTACTTCAGCGCTACAGATGTGTGACACTGGTAACGAAGCTATACAAGATGACTGTTCAACCTTGCGAGGGCTTGTGCAGGACACACTCAAAATCGCGGTAAGCATTATATTGTGGCCCACGAAGCCAAACGTATAGTGGAGCGATAGGTGGGATGTTTCATCTATAAGCTCTAATTGGTGGGCAAAGTTTTAGGTGTAACGAGTTGAATAATGATGACGAGTCCTAGGTGACTCTATAGTTTATGAAGGACTGGGTTGAGCCCATGGATATGGTGAGGCTTGAAGCGGGCTATGTCCAGCTTTAATAACCAACATTCCAGGTTGCTTGGAGCTCGATTTATTGGTGGGTCCATCTTGTACCTAAAAAGTCAAGTCGAGCGACCTAAAATGAAATGGGTTGAGAGGGTGAGATATTACGCCGGAAATATATGGATTTTGCTGTTACTTCTTAAAATAGTTTGGAGTCGGAAGGGTCGACTAAGACTAAATAATACCAGCTAAAGCGCTAGAGCCCTCAGCTATAATCTGATTGTATTTTGGTTACGCCACACATCGTCCTATACCATCTTAGCTCGACGCTTCTTGAGCGTTAGACACACAGGTGCGCCATGAAGAATGGAGGGGCCGCATCTAAGACCCTCCCTCACTCTTTACCAATAATAGCTACTCGGCGTAGAGACTGATGCCCTAAGCCACATGTCCGCCCCCTCTCAAGTCTTCGAAGCTCTCAAGACATTCGTTACATTATAGTAGCAGGTTTGTGCTAACATTCAGCTTCATAAATCAACTGACACAGAAGAAATACGCCGAAGTCTTTTAATAGCTAATTTTGTGGCTCAAGATCCGCTTGATTCATAAATAGCCTTGTGACCATGCTTATGCATACCCACGACGCTCGCTTGGCGCCCTTTAAGTTCTTCGGTGATGCTCATTACTCATCAAGCCGGGAAGCCAAAGAGGCGAAGTCGAGCTTCGAATATCTAGGCGAGTCTCCAGGCAGGCGATTATGCTAAAGTTGGCGTGGGGAGTCAATCATCAACACATCGCCATCCCATTGACAAGGCATGGCCTAGGAGACCATGTGATGTCTCGTTCTAAGTATAAAAGAAGGGATGTTTCGACGTTCCCATAGTGATTCTCCCACCTCAACACGAACACATTCACGAACCTCAGGGGCCCTGTCTTCTCCTTTCCTCTACATCCTTCAGTTTCAGCAAAAAAACACTGCATCATTTGCTCTATCTGGATATACAATACCTTTATACAAGTCTACTCTCACCTAAATAATTCGCAAAGATGCTCTCAAAGACTATCTTCACAGTCGCTTTTCTTGCCACTTGGGTACTCGCTTGGCCCGTCACTAAACGAGACGAATACGATGATGGCGATAACAATAACAACGGCAACGCCAACTCCTTCACGCCCAAGGCTACCTACAACTACGACGTTTCAACCGGGGCTATCGAATGCAGCCCGACTACCAACAAGGTCACTAAGTCTGACACCGACAACGGACACCATATTACCACCCTCCTAACCTTCGAGTACCCCACGGCGTCTGCAGGCAAGATGTGCCAGTTCGGCTTCCGTCTGGAGGCAACAGACACTTTGACTGGCAACCAAGGCGGGCTCGTCGACCTCTTCTCGAGCTTGGCTCCCGCTCCCGGTTGTACTTCTGGCTGGGGTCCCGGCAATCAGCGCAATGTCCATATGGCGCGGCTCAAGCCTGTTCTCGACGGCGAAGCTACGTACACCGACACCTACACTACGTATCTTACTGCGCCTTCTCCATGCAAGTCTCCCGGCACTGTTGAAGCCTTCGAGCTTGTGGGTGTTAACGATAACGTCCATGTCGAGTGGGAGCCCTCCGTTTCAGGGGCATTTATCTCATACTCATAGGCCGACCTTTCTTTTCTGCCAGACACTATTATCCCGGAGTTCCACGGAGTTTTCAGGCCCACGGGGGGCTTCACCCACTAGACACCCATTCAAATGGTTTACGTCAGGGGTAATTACTAATTACTTGTCTCTCTCTCCCCCCCTTTTTATAGCAGGATTAAGCTCGTATTGTCCCAGGGGTCTGTGAATTTTACTCTCTCCTTTCCCATGGTTATGATCTTGTATATAACACCGATCGTGGCATGATTTACCTATAGTTACCTGTTCGGTTATAGTTAGAATACGGGTAAGCCGACCTACGTCTTTATACCTATATTTAGTTGTATAGTCTCCGGACGGTCAACCCGACCACTTAGTATCAAATATAGCAAGTTTCCCAACCTGTCTTTGGCACTGCAAACTAGCAGAGAACGCCATGTATTTGGTCCAACCGTGACGAACCCGATTAAGGTAATACTTACGCTGAGACGCATGATACCCCAAGAGGGATCAATGTAGGAGCGGGCGTTAGCGATCCTACGAAGCGTGAGAGAGGATATTGATTCCGTGAAGAGGAGGACTCTAAGAATATGTGGGCTGGACGAAGACGAGCGTTACTGGGTTTCAGCTACTATGAACCACCAAACTGCCAAACGATATTAGCCATAAACCTCTCGGTTCCTTGCTGCATAAATCCTCCCGATGGACTCAATTCCATGGAATATTCTCCAGGGTACTGACCCCTGGTTCCTCAGATTATGCGCTCCTTTTCAGACATTTCACAAACATAGTATTTTCCGGGAATGCACCAATGAAACTTGACAGAGATCACTCATCGACTGAGCCCCTAATATTTAGCATTTTGACTAAATATCATCTAATATCTTGAAGATTTAGAGCTGTAAAATTTTTCTCAGTCAGTCATGTCAGACTGATTGCACCTCTGACCTATTAGGGGTTGGGCATGAGCCCGGATCGGTTCCGATAGCAGACTACAACTAGATGCCGTGTATGGCACAGAGGAATTCGAGCGCCGAGAACATTGTATCTCATAGATAACAGCATTACCTTTATCTCATTCCGTAGATGTAAATTACTCTTTGTCATAGATGATCCTATAATTGGCGAGGATCAATCCTGGCTTGCTAGGTGCATATAGGAAATAGTATTATTATGCAGCTAGAGACTCTATGCGATAAAGGAGAGCAGCTCCCAGCTTGACCCGGCTCGTAATTGGCAATTCCCGACAAGGGCTCATTATTGTACATAACACTTGCAGAGCTTTGTCCGGGATTTGCTGTACATAACCATTTTCATACGTACATATTTCATGTACTGCAGTATCTATTTTGAATCCCTGGTAGGGTTATGTACTTACGTACCGAACTGATTGCAGCCCCTGACCGGCCCATTGTACCACTACAGTGACGGACCTTTGTATGGTCTATGTGCCTAGTCTGGTCGGGGTACCCATGCCAAAACGGGCCCACTGGCTAAGTGGGCAGGGTCTCATTGCCAAACAAAGCAACCGGGATGCGAAAGCTTATCTGAACAGGTTCGTTTCCTAGATACAGTTATATATGTACTACTCACGCGTACAAATCTCCAGGGTCTATAAGTTCGCGACACTGGCAGGACAGGATAACAGGTCGCTTAACAGCAATTAGAATCATTGTTGACGCTTCTAATGCTGAAGATAGGCGACGTCTTCGCCAATGTTGTAATCAGAATGCCTTGTCAGTTTCAGGTTTTAGACAACTGGATAGACCATGATTCACCGTCAAGCGGGGGGAGACACTGGTCCAACCTACCTAAGTATGGCGTTAGGCAGAACTATCTACATTTGTGCGTATATGAATGTACGGAGCATGCGGTGCATCCCCCGTGGTGGTCATCATGGTCACATGGCCACGCCCGGAGCAATATCGAGCGACATCATCCCCAAAGTTGAAGCACTGGACCATCAATCATCCCCCATTTCTCTACTGTCTCTTACCTATTACCCATACCCTTGCTTGCACCTATCATCAAACATTTTCTATGATTTCATAATTCATGTAAATACCTTCTCAAACACCCTGAGTGACGGTCGAATCCCCAGCTAAGGAAGTGATTGTGCGAATACAGTCTTTTTGGTACACTTTCTGGGTCGGATTTCCTTGCGCAGGACCCCAGCGTTTGCTAGGCTGTGGCGCATCAGCGTCCCTCACAACCCTACAAACAATATTTTCATTCCATTCATTGTAGTAACATGGTTGAGTGCTGGATATGCCCAACTGAACCCATTCAGCATCGACCACAGATGGTATGATATATTTCGATATCCATCGATTTTGGGTTTGCAGAGATATTCATTCCGGACTTACTATTGGTTCAGGCGCTATCCGGGCTTCGGCAAAGACATTTGCCTACAACTTGATCACTTATTACCATGGCAAAGAATCTGGACAAACTCCCGGCATCTTGCAGGGCCCCTTCCCGCGGCGATTACTTCAGGTGGGAAGGAGATGCTCTCTGGGGAGCCGGGATTAATTACTAGCACTACACGGGTGATGACCAGTATAGAGACGTGGGCAACCAAGCGATGCTCCATCGAGTAGGTCCGAATGAGAACTACATGTCGCCAAACTACACCGCATCGCTGGGGAACGACGACCAGGGCTTTTGGGAAATATTCCCCATGCAGGCACAGAAGAGAAGTTCCCCTAGCCCCCGAAGGAAGAGCCCCAGTAGCTGGTCTTGGCCCAAGCCGTCTTTGAAACGGTGGCGGACCCTGGCCGGCATATGAGACCCGCGGCGGAGGGCTACAATGGCAGCCGCCTTGTCCAACAACGGCTACGACTACAAGAACAGCACCGCGAACGGTTGCTTTTTCAACCTTGGGGCCCGCCTAGCCCGCTACCTCGACAACCAAACATATGCCGAATGGGCCGAGAAGACCTGGGATTGGGTAGGCGGCATTGGTTTAATGGACGACAACTACAGCACATATGACGGTAGACACATTCAATATAATAGTATCGACATCAACGGAGCTCAGTTCTCGTACAACAGCGCCGTGTTTTGGTTACGGTGCTGCGCATATGTATTATTGTACGAACGACAGTCAAGTTGTAAGCAATCCCGGGCGACGCTTTCTGCGTTTCCTTCTCCCTAGCAGTAGTCCCCTCACGAAGCATTCGGGGGTAATGGCGCCTTACATGTGTCTCATGCCTCCTCTCTATGCAGTCAATATTTCGAAAGTAAACCAACTGAAACTATGTGTTGCGGAGGCAAGAGGGGGCCAGTGGGCTCATGGAAGGTACTCTCCGCACGTTATCGCGAACAGCGTCGAGACCGAGGTAGCCTGCGAAGTGCACCAGAGGTGCGCTACGGACATGTTGAGCTTCAAGGGCTACGATCACCGTTGGATGGCGTAGACGACACAGGTAACGCTTTCCACCGCGGACAGGATCTTGCCGCTCCTAAGGAAGTCGGCTCGCGCTGCGGTAAACCAATGCACGGTTGGGCCGAACGGCAGAACCCGCGGGTTCATGTGGGCATCCGGCGCCTGCAACGGAACGGCGGGGGCTGGCCAGACTATGAACGTGTTCAGTTCCGTCTCTTCTCTGTTCCTCGCGACCTCAACGAGCCCCGTGACCAATAGCACCGGTGGTACGAGTGTTGACAACCTCAATGCGGGGCGGCGTAGTGATCAACTTTCCCCCGTGTTTCGCCGCGATACCTAACCATGGCGGATCGGGTACGGCCGGTACAGTGATGGACCTGCTTCTTGGGTGTGCATTGGTACAATGAGACGGGATGAATTTAGGGTGTTGGATTTGCATCCCACCCGCGGATTTAATCGCACTCTACTATGTACTGATCGGCTTCTCCAATTTGATTATGCTTAAATCCACTTATCTCCGTCTCACTTCGGAGCGAGAGTTGAGTCCGTGCATTTAACGACATCAGACGCAGGCAACCAAATCACAGCGCACAACCCCGGTCTTTGGCATTGCATTCCCTTAGACCCTGGCCTGACACGGACCTAGACAGTAGATATAAATACTCTAGAACTGCAAGTCGCTCACTGCCATGATGGAAATCCCTTCCCCACATCACCGGCCCAACGCTCAGTGCTACCTCATTAATATAAACGCGACGCAGAGTAATAATCACAGAAGAAATCGCTATGAAGCTCATCGTCACGGGGGCCACCGGCTTCGTCGGCAGAGAGGTCGTACGTCAGAGCCTCGCGCGCCCTGAGATCACCTCCGTAGTCGCGCTTGCCCGCGGCCCCGTCTCCATCCCTGCCCCAGAGACCCTGCCTCCCGGAGCCGACACATCGAAACTCCGCGCCGTCAATATCGCGGACTACGCCGAGTACTCCGAGGAAGTGAGGAGGGAGTTCGCGGGGGCGCATGCCTGTATTTGGTAAATCCTGCTTGGCCTTTTAATTTCTTTTTAATTTTCTGCTTCTTCTTGGTATTTTTCGTTTTGGTACTTATTCCTCTCATGTGCTTTCATGCACCTGTCGGGTCCCAAAAAGTCATCAGGGTGCTGATTTAGGTACGTTACGTACAAAATGCAGGACCGTCGGCATCACGCCGACCAAGTCCCGTGGATACGACTGGGAGGTTGTCAAGCGCGTCTGCCACACCAGCACGCTCGCGGGCCTGGCTGCCATGTACGAAGCGGGGCCCGCCAAGCCGTTTCGATTCCTGTACATGAGCGGGTCAGCGGCCGAGCGCGACCAGACCAAGAAGCCGCGCTTCATGCCGCAGTACTTGCTGTTGCGGGTTAGTCCGCCGTCCGTCTATTACCTTCCCATCATGCTCCTCATCCGTCACCCGCATTATGTATATTCATCTCACCTTGGCCTCTCACCCCTGCCCGAATAAAACCCGCGCAGTACACGTATGTAGCTACAAGTGCCTTCCACTAAACCAACGTCCACCGGACCGTGCAGGGCGAGACAGAAAACCAGGTTCTTGCGTACGCCACTGCGCACGACGGCGTCGAGGCCTGCGTCGCGAAGCCGGGGCTCATCCTCGCGCGCGGCGACGCACTGCGAGCCTCGCTGGGGTCCCTCTTCTACTGGGTCAGCGGTGTACGGGCCATCGCCGTTCCTGACCTCGCGCGCGTTATGCTCGACCAGGTCATCCACGGCTTTGAGCGGGAGCCGCTGATGGATGGGGATCTCGTGAGGCTCGCTGCAGCGAAGGAATAGGGGTCCTAGATCGGGCTTGGAGCGTTCAGGGTTGTGTAAGAGCTGAGGGAGGGGAGCGCTGTTCCACGTACGATCAAGCCTTTTGGAGAACCGGTATGCTTCGAGTGGTTATATCTAAAACCAATATTGAGTAGCCGAAATGACAGTCTTATACGATGGTCCGTAATGCTTGCACGATCTTACGCACGATTAGAAATCTGAGCTTATGATGCGAGTTGGAGGTAGGAATCGGTATTCAGGGCACGGTGCGTGATCCCTTCCAGCTCAGGCTTCACAGGGCAGGTGGATATCTGAATTCACACGATTTGATTCAGAGGACGGCTTGTTCTCAGAAGTTTGACACGATTAATTATCAGGAAACGCTTCGCTTGGCTCTGAGAAGTTAACCAAGAAGCAACAGAAATATCACAGTCGAAAATGGGCTTTTCAAGCTGCCACCATATTGTCAAACCTAGCAACGCCATGGCTTAGCTAATCAGTCGCTAGTGGAGATTGCTTTTTGTATCTCCAATACCCCTCTCTCCTAAATACCGCTGTTTTACGTGTATTTAAGGAGGCTTCGTTACCCTCACTTCCTATCTAGGACCTTCTAGAGGTCAACAACCTGATAAATCTTCTCCCTTCAGTTCTATGCTTCAGTGTGTGAAGTCAGGATCTCATACATATCCAGCGCATTGAAATTGTATAGCGCATATTGGCACATGCTTGTATAAGGATTTAGTTGATAGCATCTCTTTGCGCCGTGTAGTGTGAAGTGAGTTGGTCTGATGAGCTGCTCGGACTGTGGCATGGACGGCAATGGGACAAATCGATGATGCTATTCACGCGCTAATGATGCTGCACATATAAGAAATAGGCTGGTATGAGGCGTAGTTAATGAAAGCCCTGTGCTAGGAGCCTGAAGCTAGGATACTGCCGTATTTGGGCCTCCCGCGTGGTCCAGCCTTTCAGGTCATATGTGAGTGGGCGGTTTCCATCCGGCCATTCCAGATTTCCCCCGGACCGGATTCCAGGCGCTTGAAATGATGGGACCCGTCCCGCTGATAAAGAGCAGCTGGTAGATGTATTGGCTCTACTGTTGAGCTAAGAAGGAAGCAGTAGGATGAACTGAACAGGGCAAGTGTAGTGCTCGTGAGCTGGGAAGTGTTTCGTACAGAACATGTTAAGTTATTTACATCAAATTGTGGTGGGTCACACGTGTCACGTACGCGAGGAGGGCGAGTTGATACGCAATTTATGAGTTACATGTGGTGATTACAGTTTCCTCGAAGTATTTGGTGCGTAACGTTACAAGTCGCGATATCGTGGTCCGAGAACGACAGTATAATGGTCTGTCGTAAAGGTAAGGATCCCCATCCTCCTTTGCTCCTCGGCGCCAACGTGCGCCATAACGCCCACGGACTCCTTCCCTAGATTGAAGACCCGGAATATGGTATAAATCTCATCTTGACTACCCGTATCTGACGGGCCGTTGGTAGCCCTTTGCATCTGCATATAAGGTCAGCAATCGATCAGACGTGGTGGGTCGCGATAATACGAACCAGTGCATATTGATTACCGCTGATAAAGAACGGAGTAGCGCAAAGATCTGTAGTACTCTTGACTTCGATGTAATATCTCGGAGTCTTTCCCGTCCACCGATTGCCTGGTAGATAGCTTTTTTGTATGAGCAGGGTGGTAAGTGCTCCGGATGCGTCGTGGTAGACGACATCCGACGTCTCCTTCCCCTGGAAACTTGGTAGGTCTTTGTAGTCTGGATGTACATTAACATATTGGCGGGTCAAGCTTCGCCAATTTCCGCGGCCGAATCCAGGCAGATTCGGCTGCAGACTGGAAAGAAGCTCAAAGACCTGCAATGGTAGTTAATACTTAGCGTTTAACGTGAGGCTTGGGTCTTGTGCTGCTTACGAAAAGCTCGCCGGCCGTGCCGACCTTCACACGACGCTCCCATTCGCTAAGGCAAGGCACCGCAGAAACCCCGCCATATGCGTCGTCCCCGATGGAAAGATTTCCGAGTGAGGAAGTCAAGCCTGAAATTCCCTGATCTGGGAAAAATGCGCGCCTTGCGATCTCGCCTACCTTCTCCAGGAGCCTCCGGTATTGCAATTCGACTTCAACACGGCTTGTCATAGGCGGCGGCCTGGAGTATACTGGAGTAGTCGGGTCAGGTTCATCGTCTGAGTAGATCTCAGGATCAGTAAGGGGCGTGGGGTAATTCGGAGTTTCGCCGGGCGACGAGACGGTCCTTGGTGCCGATACGTCGGAACTGGGTGATGCTCCCTGCTGGAGAAGGGGTGACGAGCGACTCCGCCGCGTCGGCGTTACAGGCAGAACTGCCGCCGATCCCTGTTCTTCACTCAGATCTGGGATGTCGACCTCGGGGATATGGATCCCTGGGACGCCCTTCTTTGTCAAAACGGAAGGTATGATGGAGACTGCGCAATTCAGGACGTTATTGACATCATTGACAGCAGATTCGTCAACCGTATAAGGGCTTGAGGCACCAGGTCGCTTCATCAACCAATATACCAAGTGACGGGGCAGCGTCACTAAGAAGCAGGACTGCCGGTCAACTTCATCTCGCGGGACGTACACCTTAAGCTGATCAACACTGTCTGAAATGTGCAGCTCACTTTTGCTTATTTCGTGCTCGTAAGTCTTGTCATCTTGCTGAGTGTGAGTCTTGAGGAGATGCCGTCGGTCTCCACAGTGACAGTTTCGCGAGGGAGATCATACAACTCGCGGGGGTATTTTTTGTTAGTTACCTCCACCGCCGCACAAGATTCCTTTAACAGCTCGTATGTATACTCCCATACATTTTGTATGCAAAAGATACTTCCATGAATTCCTCTGCCCACCACTCTTAAAGCAACGCTTCTATCCCACTGGGCCAACGTCAACGAAATCAGAAAACCTTCAGGGACGGCGTACTAGGCCTCAAATCAAATCAATTTTTTTTAAAAAAAAAAATTAATTATTATAATAGATATGTCTGCCTTCGCGCAGCTAGAATGGAGGAGGAACATAACTTCCGAGCCTGGCGGGGTTTTTAAGGGGGGAAATGAAAGGTGTCACAAACTCTGTACTTAGGAAGAGCGTTTAAACCAATTCCGCCATAAGACACTTACTAGTGTAGTGGACAAAATTAGCGAACGGATTCATACATCTACTGGAATTCGGCGTACATTCACGACATTCAGCGCTTAATGTAATATATTTTTAATGGCTTACAATGGACGTTCTAGGGGTCCTAATACGGCTTAATGCACCACCCGTATCAGGGCCCCCAAAATCCTATATCCCCCTTGCGTCGCCACCTTGCATTCGCCCCTTGCATTACCTCCTGTTCCTCCTTGCATGGCCTCGTGGACAAGGCCGTACATAGCCGTTAGAAGCATGTAGCTTTGGGAATACAGTAACGACGATGCCAAGGGGTCTTCAAATTGCAACCTAGCACACCCGTTCCATCATCACATTCCTTGCTCGCGGGTTTAAGAGCGTCGTTTGGATAAGAGAACGAAAATAAGGTCGCAGGCGGGAAGTGGCCCCTGTGATCACTTGCTGATCTGGAGCGGCGACCCCAACAGGCATATGTTTTAAATGATTACTAGCCGCCCTGCCACACCTTTTACATGCTCTTCTTCTCCGCCGTGTGACAGAAAAGGCCCCCCATAGCTTCGGGGATCATCCGGAACAAGGTTATTCCTTTCCTAGGCCCTATATCAGTGGATCACCCACAGTAAGTGGGACCACGGCGTCCTAGCTTCCTAGTGAAAGAGGTGTAGGGTGCAGGCTAGGCTGCCGCTACTCCAATTACTGCCAATCGGGCACAATTAGGTTGCAACGTTAAGTGGGTTGACGAGGCGCCGAGTGGGTCGGCGAGATCTATAAAATGCCGACCTCACAACCTTTATGTATAGTCTTCCATAGTATCCGTCATCCAGCCCGACTTCCTCTCAAGCACTGATCAAGATGTTCTCGCATGCATTACGACTCTGATTAGCCCCATCCCAATTCACTAGTTATCAATGTATAGCCCTTAAGAGCGGTGCAGCTGCTCCCTAGTAAGTGTGACATGCCGAGGAGGACTACGTGATTTGATGCGATATTCCAATCATTTTATTGTCCTTTTCGAATGTCCTGCATCACATGAGCGCGGGAACTCAAGCCGCACATCTTAGGAAAATGCGTTCGGCTGATAGTAACATTATCGAAACGATGCGACTTAGATGAATATCGAGGACGAATCAATGGAATTAGGTAAGTTAGAGGCCCTCGAGACTACACAGGTAGATTAAGTATGTACCGGAGGCAGAAGGAGAATATAGCAGCTAGCCGAAATGATTTTAGTTAATGGGGTTGCTCCTCTTATTAGCTAAGCTCCCAGCTTATGTACACTTGACATGCCAAGCCTACCTGTCCAGCCGCTGAGGGTCAATGAATTTCCTGACATACTTATACCAAGTTCCACCAGGAACAATCGAAGCAGCAATCAGATTGTAGATCCGGATTTATAAGCTTCATTGATAGGAGGTGTTACGACATGTACATACTTGTTATGTCATAGGTATCTCTTGCTCGACGTGTGGCACTGCAATCGAGCTTTTCGTCTAGCTTGCTCGTTATGCTCTTGTTTTATATATGTCTTCTATCTTGTACGTAGCAATACGCAGCAATACGCCAAAGTAAAGGTACACGTTATTATACCAGGACCAGCTCAGCTCTTTTGCTCATACTGACAGTTAGCTCCCTCTCCGGGCTCGCCGTCTCAGCACAGCCTAAACGTCCCATAGCAACCCCATGGGGGCGTCTGGCGAGACAAGATCCTTAGGCCTCCTGTGTGCCTGTAATCTCCTGGCGTGTATAGATGTCTCATGGCAGACTTGGTGATATGGCGTTGAGCTGCGCGGCAACCTGAGCTCGGTGAGCGGCTTCGACGGACTTAGGACTCTGCCCTGTTCCGAGGGGAACAGATCCCGGGGCATTGACGAAGGTCGTAAGGCGGTAGGCGCCGAGGCTCTGCTGGTCGACGGGGTGCTTCGTAGGAGGCTGGACGGAGAAGGTATGGGCCGGCTTCTCGGGAGTTTGGCTAATAGAGAAGGTTATCAGCGGCCCGGGACCCGGAAGCACATGGGATTCACGGAGACGGAGAGCCACAGCCGGTATGGATGCGTTGAGGAAACGGAGAACTAACCTTCCGTAAGCTGCACGATTGGACTCAGGCGCCATAGCTGGGAGGAAGGCGGAGGCGAAAGGATTGGTAAATTGAAACACGAGACCGGGGCTTGAAAATGGCACACAATTATACAGGGCGCCTGGCTCACGAAGCTTCTGGCTGTTATAAAGATGCTATAGTACGTTGCGAGTTCAGCATGTAAAAGTCACAATCGCTTTGCTCCAGCCGGATTAGCTCTCAGGAGCGGTTTTATATTAACAGAATGTCAGGGCCGCAGAAACCGAACCTCCTATTAGCGATGTAGTGCGGTATACCTCACGGGATCTCAGACATGTCAGCATAATTGATACTTTCCCAAAGAAGCCGCCGCTTCTGGGTAATGCCGAACCTCTCCACTCGAGAATGTACTTGCAACGTGAAAAAACAAGGCGACAATATTCCTTGCTGCCGCTAATGCACTAGATTGCCTCCTCCTCAATGCCATAACGGTGGGGTTCGTAGTGACGAATGGTCGATAGATAGTAACTCGGCGAACCTCAGTATTGGGGTGGGAAAGCGAGTTATGCATCTAGGACGATCGGACTTAAGTTATAGGTATGTGGCGCTTCGCTCAGCAGGAAGGACGAGCCCATTAGCTGCAGATATACGATTAGGGATAGCCCAGGTATTGATGGATGGAACGCTGTATGGGAACCGAGGGGGTACACTACGCAAAGTAGGTACCTAAAGGGAAGAAACAAACCACACCTGCAGGACACTAGTCCTATAGAGGCAGACATGCGTCAAGAATTTTATAGAAAACGCTGCAAGATAGTCTCTAACGGGGTCAGCCTCCCCGTGTCCCTAGGCCTCACTTGAGTCTACCTGGTAGGCTACCTCCAGTGAGTCCTTCGCGACGAGAAGAGAAACTGGGGCTCACGGCTCTGCTCAAGTTGACCATAAGGTGAATGGATCCTAAGAGCACGGATATCTCTCGAATTCGTGCGGGATATGGTGCCTTTCTCAGGAGAAGGTGTACGAGGGATCAGGTATTACCATGGGGGAAGACCTGCAGTGACGTCAGAGACATGATGGACTTGCGAGCATCATAAAAAGCTTTCCCCAAGTGCCTTCTATGCGATAGATGAAACAGCCCGGTTCGCCTCGGAATTGCATATCGTGTTGAATGAGAATAGGACACGCGCTCGAGTAAGGCTGCTCTAGATTTGAGCCGATGGCAGAACCAGAATCTTTCCACCGACCAAAACATTGTGTCAAGCAGTTAGGTCCCGTAAACGGTCGGTTTCCCGTATCAAAACTGTCGTCTTACGTCGATCGATACAGGTAGCAAGACACCTGGTATCAATTCCCATGGATCGCGCCCTAATCGATAGCGACCGTGAACACGCCTGTCGACATGCCAGCTGTAGGCATAGGATCGAGGGAACACGCGTATGAGGGTCGGTCCAACGAATGAGAACGATGGATACAAAAACGCCCCCTCGAAAGCTGTTGTACCACCTGCGGAATTTGAAGATCAAAACGCCCGACTAGATAGAAAGTGTGAGTACAATATATGCAGAGCATTTCGGTGAGGGGAATGTACAGCCTGCTGCTTGTGAGTTGTCAGCGATGCTTCATATGGCGCGTAGCTGCTGATACCGTGTAACACGGAATCAATTTGCTCATAGCGATTGGTCCGATTCCGCTGCAACAGCCTCACTTTACCCCGCATGATGCCACCGCCTCACTGTCAAGGAAGATGACGTGGCCCTCTCAATGCGTAACCTCTAGGGGATGGAGGCAAGCATACCACTTCGACTGATGCCATCAGGAGGGTTGAGCTTGTCCGGAGCTAAAATGGTGCAAGATACCAGGGGTAATGATACCAGTTGTCGGAGAATCTGATGATCCCGGTTCCGAGGCTATGATCGTTGATTGTCGCGGCGAATTGGAAAGCAAGTGTTACCGGTGCTGACTGGTGGCAGCCACGATGACTGCTGCATGGCCGCCGCATGGCCGGAGAGCAACAGTGGCCAACTACCCGCCCTTATGAGAGATAGTGATACGTGCTTTCTCTCTCAGAAGGAAGCGCCTTCTCTTGGACAGGTATAAAAAAGGTCTCGAGCCGTCTTGGGGACGTCTCTAGGACGTCATGGGTCCAGAAGGATAAACAAGACGACGAACCATCCTCAGGTAGCTTTCCGTTAGATCATCAATACAAGTGGGATTTGCTCTGACAGATAGACCAGTTTCTGCGGCATGTTGCTTGAGGGACAGGTTGCTTGAGGGACAGGTTGCTTGAGGGACAGGTTGCTTGAGGGACAGGTTGCTTGAGGGCTAGACGCTCAATTTTCAAGGACAGTTTCGGCAAGGACGTTTGGCGAGGAAGCCATTGAGCTTGGACATCTTTCCAATACGGGTGAACATGAACTGGTGCGGTATTGCACACGTCTTCATTAAGCATCGTGAATGAGTGCTGAATAAATAAGTTCAAGCCATAACAGGAGACTGCTGGATGACGTGGGGTGCAAAGGTAACACTACTTACTATATAGTTGAGTAAGAAGGAAAACGCGAGAGTAGTGAGGAAACAGAAAACCGAAAGGGCGGTTTATCTTAAATAGTCGCAGTGTCGCTTGAGGCCAGCAAGTCGTGCCAAGCCAAAAAGTCGAGACATATCAGGTAAAACCATATGTACTCCCGGTTGTCCTTCGCGCCTGTTGGTAAGAGGACTACCATTGCCCCAGCGTCATTGCGATAATTGCTCGACCAATATCTGGTGCCAGTGTCATGCAGGTCCCGCATTAGCGTCATGCACGGGGACGTTCTTAGCCAATAATACCACAATAGCATGCTTCCAGTACATGGTGTTACAAGAATTTGCCAATCGATTTCGCCTCGTCGGTGTCCTAGGGCCTGTAAAAACCCAAAGGCCCAAATGCCTTGCTTAGCCCTCCTGGTACAAGGACCGGTGCTGCGGCTCTCACTGCCACTCTTTCACAACTGACAGCAACCCCCTCGTCACGCGGCCCTGCCCTGCCCTGCCACCTACTGACGCAAAAAGACCAACTACAGGTAGTCGTCTGCAACCGTGCGCCCCCTACCTAATAATTAACAACGTTTACAAGGATATACATAACCATTAAAAGCGATTAATTGATAACGGCGGCAAGCAAATTAAAAGATAGCTTTAAAATATAGCTTTAGAAAGTATTGAAATGTGGTACAATAACGCTATATATGGTGTTGTATGGCTTAGCGCTTATTGCTGGCTAGTTGAAGTTTTTGCGTCGAGTGGGTGCCATCGGCGGTGACCTAGCTCGGAGGGAGTAGAGAAAAGCTCCGGGGGAGCTTTAAAAATATTATGCGAAAATCCAAAGATATTCGTAAAGTTATAGCTGCTCTCGTCGCGTCCGGCATCGCGGCCGGTTCACCTGCCGGTGACTCGTATGCCGAGTATCGTTAAGTTGTGCGACGAAGTGCCGCCGTTGGAAATGAGCACGCCGCATTCGGCGCTGTACTGACTGTAATGTTGACGTTGGCAAGATGAAGCTAACGACAGAGGCTGGCGCGACCTCCGACATATAACACAGGACGGTAACTTGGTTTTCCGAGCCGTCAGTCGCTTCACTCTTAGCTGGAATATCCGACGCCAAAGGACTCGGCACTACCTGCGTAGTAGTAGTTGACGACCCTGGGCTGGACGAGGCTGTTAGGTCGTCTCGTCAAAGTACCGGCGCGTTTGGTCGGATGCCGGGCGACGAAATTGCGGGCATGTCATCGTCGAAGCTGGCCATATGCGGCGGGCGCGAAACGACGGCGTTGGAGATAAGGCGGTTATGATGCTCTCAGGAGGTTCATGGGAGCCCGGGTGCCACTGCAGACCATTTCAGGAGGTAGTGAGGGTGTTGGCTGGGCGCTTATAGACGCACTAGGCCTAGGTCATCGGCTTGGGCTGTGGAAGACAGCGAAACTGCTGGGCCCCAAGCCTAAAACATGGGAAGGGAGGGCACAGGAGGCCACCTCGGAGTTGCTGGCAAGGAGGCACTAGCACTAACGCCCTTTAGGGCGGCCACATCGACACGGAGGACAACCGTCCGATGGCGTGGAGGGGCGATCGTGCACGACCTGCCGAGTTGTGGTCCGTACCTACAGCTCACGCTCCCGACGAAGCACGCGGCAGGGCTTCTCAGATTGCATAGGCTTTCCAGGCCCGGGCGGCCTGAGAATGGCGGCGAGCTTATCGGCAAGCTCCATCCGATATTCAATGATGTTACGGCCTTTACACCAAGAAGGCACTCCAATATAATTCTCCAGGAGTACCAGCGTGCGTGCAATTTCCCGAGATACTCTTTACCATTACCCTACTAAGCTGCTTGAACTGAGACGTATGGCATCCTCATCTCTAGAATCTATGAGTCGCCTTGGCCACGGAGGGGGCGGGGAGGAAGGAAACAAAAACGACTGCAAGAATGACCAGACCTTCGCGTTTTCAGAGCTAGATAGCGCTTGCAATCAAGTTCCTCTCAGCTTAGTCCAATACTACGTACACCGGAGTACAGGTATGCCCCGAGGCATAACGCCAGCAGTAACTACTTACAGCGGCGTCGAAACATTCGCCCATATTCCTACCCGCAAGCGCGGAACGTAAGCACCCCAGATAAGGCTCGGCGCGGCGCGCGCCACGCGCGGAACGCGCACGCTGGCGGTTGGCCGCCGGCCTGACGGGCGCGGCGGGCGCGGGCGGCGGAGCAGGGCTACCGGAAAACGTAACGAGCGCGGGCGCGAAAGCAAACGCGGCAACGGCGATAGCGGCAGCGGCAACGTCGGCGGCGTCGGCGGCGGCGGCGGCTTACGAACGCGCAACGCGCGCCGCGCGAACGCAAACGGCCGTAATACGTTAAGCACGGGAAAGTATTTACCATAATTATCAGTAAGCCTATATAAAACTACTTAAAAATAACGGTATTTACGTTATTATTATTATTATTATTATTATTATTATTATTTATAACGGCTAGGCTAATTAACTAACTATTAAACCTAAGTTAACGGGTTAATATTAGCAAACTACTATAAGAATCTAAATAATTAAAAAATAACTTAATTACGTTTCGTAATACTAAGAGTATCTTAGGTAACGAATTTATATTGCAAGTTATCTATAGAATTTAACGAACGTATATATCTTAAAGTGGATTTAAAATAAATATCTTAATCCAAATAAATTTATACTAATAGATTAAGATAAATATCTCAATCTAAGTAAATTTATCTTACGTAATTTAACCTACTTAGGTTCTGTTTCGGTTTTTGTTAAAAAACCGTTTCTTAAAACCTGGCCGTTCGTATTATAATACGATCCCCCTTTTCCAAAATCTTCGTCTCGAATATTCTTTTGGTAAGTTACTATCCTTTATATTATATTAGGTCGTTTAATTAACTGTAAACCTTGTAATTATTTTAATTAAAAAAAAAGCAATATTTCTATTGCTTTCCATATTATTAAATTTAATTTCGAAATTATACCCTACATTTCATATTTTAAAAAAGGTTTAAAATATATAATAATCGAAAATTTTAAACGTTACAAGTAATACGTTCGTTATACTAACCGTCGTTATAACGGGTATATAATTTTATTACATTTTCTCTAAAATATTAATTGTATTAAAAATCGTTTAAATTAAAAAAAGTAACTTATATAGAAACATTTTCTCCAGCTTCGTCAAAATATTATAAATAAAATTTTAAAATCTTAAAGCAAATTTCGCGTTTTATCCGTTTAAGAAAATACCAAGTTTTTTTCGCAAAAAAAATATTAAAATAATCCGTTAAAAGGTTGAAAATTTGAATAAATTAAAAGATTAAAAACGCTTAAAGAAACAAAATCGCTTAAAAACCGAAACGCGCGCCGTCGTTATTCTTAACTGGCCCTCTGTAAACGGGTTAAATTAAAATATTATCCTCGGTTCTGCCAATGCTAATACAACTTTTTTAATAATTACTACACGTTTATAAAGTTTTTTACAGATTTTTAAATATTTTCAGAATTTAAATAATCTTTCCATTTAATTAAATATTAAGTAAATCCGTTAATTTTTTTTCGTATTAAGGATTTCCTTTACTTCGTACACCTTTCCCTTTTTTACCTTTACGTCGTTTTATTTAATATGTACTTTAATTATGTCTATTATTACCTTAAACAAGGATATATAAAAAACGGGACAAAATTTAACTTTAGGTAGTAATTTTATTTAGTAGTTATTTTTGATATTTTTTTTAATAATTTTATATTAGCTGATATACTTAACGTTAAACTTTTAATTTAAACGTTGTATCAGAATATTTTTAATAACTAAGTAAACCATTTTTTTTTCTGAGAAAAATTAATTGTTTTAATCGTTTTTGGTTGTAATATCTTTTCATTTAATTATTTACGAGCTTAAATTCCGTTTTCAATTTTTAGTATAATTATTTAAACTATTTTAACGTAAAAATAACTTTAATACTAAATAAATCTTTGTTTAACGTATTTTTATAAACTGTTAAGGTAAACCTAAAGTTAATTATAAAAGAAATTATTTTAATACTTTTGTAATAACTAATATTATAAATTATTTCAGCTATTAGTAACTTTTTAACCTAATTATTTTATTCGTAATTAATATAATACCGTAAATACATCTCTAATATTATTTTTATCGTTTCGTTTATCCGTTTATTTAAAAATAAAATACATTATATAACTTATAATTTAAACCGATTTATATTATTAGGCTTTACTAGAACTTAAAAATAAACGTTATACCTTTATCCGAAAAAATTTTATACGGTAATCCATTTATATTAAAAATATTTTTTTAAAAATATACGTTATTTATTTAACGTTAATATCTTCGTTATAAGGTAAAAAGTAAAAAAAATTTATAAGTTAATTAATGATTATAAAGATACTGTTGTAATATATACCCGTAATTAAATTTTTTTATAAAAAAAAGTTTAATAATAAAATCTATCGTAATAAAATCCCATGGTTACTTTGCGATTAATAACGGTTATAATTCTCTATATAGCTTATATCATTATACCTTCGCCCTAACGTAAACGTCGTACTGCCGTAATATTTTTTGCACTATATTTTTCATTTTAAGAAAGCAATATACGCGTTAAAAACGTTTTAAGGTTTTACGAATCCCTAGGTATTCGTATAATTAATATTAATATATTTCTCGTATTAAGTCCTTTCGATATTATCTAATACTTATTTTTTATTTATCCGTTCCTACAAATTATCGTTATATATCTTAATTTTTTGATATATATTAGGAGATATTACCTATATTATAATAACTTATTATAAACGTAACTATTTTTTTCTTAAAATCTAATTATTTATTAAAAACGTCGGCCCTACCATTTTCTAAACCGTTTTTTTAAATAATAATAAAATTTTATTTCGCTAATTTCTTTATATAATGGAATTATTATACTATAAATTCTTTAATCGTAATAAACCGGATACGGGTTTTATAATCCGTATAAATTTTAATTTAATATTGATTACCTTTAAGAAAATATTTAAACTCGTAAAATGCTTTAATAATAACTATAAATTCTTTATCGGGAATAACGTAACGTAATTTAAATCTTTATAATTTGTAAAATAAATAAATAAATAAAAAAATAAAATGTAATATACCTTAATCATCTTATTATCCGATTACTACGCCTAAAATAAAATTTAACGTATCGATTTTTAACTTTATTAAACGGCTTAGGTCGTATATAATTAATTTTAATTAACTAATAATTACTTCCTTAATTTATTAAAAAACCTTTTTTATCTTTAATATTTATTAAAACTTTTCTCCCTTTTTAATAGATTTGTTTAAAGGTATATCTATCCGGCTAAAGGTTTTAATAAATTTTCGATAATAATTAATAAATCTAAAAAAAGCTTATACTTTTTTAACTATAATAAATATTATTTAATCTCGGACTATTACGATTTTTTAAGGTTCATTTAAATATATCTGAAAATAATAATATAACCTAAATATTTAATTGTTTACGTATAAAATTAACTCTTTTCTGCATTAATTAGCAAATTAACGTTCTAAAGTAATTATAACATCTTATAAACGTATTTCTCATATTACTCCTTAATTTCCGAAAAAATAAAAATATCATCGAGGTAACATACCACGAAAACGTCGAAATATTTTTTAAAAACGTAATTAACCATACGCTAAAAAGTAACTAACGCGTTAATAAATCCTATAAGGGTAACGAGGTACTCATAAAAACTGTACTTAATTCGAAATGCTATTTTCTATTCGTAACCTTCTTTAATTCGAAGTAAGTTATATTTAACTTTAAAATCGAAAATAATAAATTATTACGCTCTGTAAAAACAATTCTTTATTTACTAATTAAAGGTAAAAACATTTAATGCTTAATAATAATACTATTAAATTATTGGTAATCTATAACTCATTGTAAGTTTCCATTTTTCTTTAATATAAAAAATATAAAATATCTAATTAATAATTTTAAAAACTAAATTTTTTTAAATCGATTTTTAAATACTTTTTAAATATATAACTTTACTTTATTAAAGTTATAAATAAGGTAAAACTTAGTTAATACTTCTTTTTTTAAAAATAATTTCATTTCGAACTTTTTTCAAAATAAACGTTCGTATTTATAATATTATAATAATATATTAATTAAATCTTTTAATTCTTAAAGCTATTATTATAAATCGTCATTTAATTACTATAGTTTTGCTTTAATAATAATATTAATACGTCGAATTCTCCGGTAATACCCGTTTTTTTATAACGTATTTCTGTAAATAATAAAGTTTTTATTATATTTTTATACTGGTACTCGTCGCCATTTTCGATAGAATGTTAAAATCTTTATTATTTTTGCTTATATTTGTTATTAAGTTATAAAAAGAATTTCATTTAGCAAATTTTCTAATTAATTAAAGGGTTATATTAACGTAACCACATTCGTTTCAAAAATTATGTCGTAATTCTCTAACAGTACGATATTAAAATTAATTATCATATTTTTTCTTAAAATAAAAATATCGAAGTAATTAATCTCGCGTATAATTTTTCTATTATCGTAAAAAATAATTAACTTTCGGCAGTATTCGTAATATCAAAATCCTTATTATATTTTTATAATAATTTAAATTGCTTAATTACTTTAAGTATAATATAATTATCTCCTAAAACTTCGTTATCCATTATAACGGCATCCTAATATGTCCTAATTTATATTCCTAAAACGATAAGGTCGCCGTTATTTCTTATTACTGTTAAAACCTTTCTTAAAAGCTTTTGTTATCTCCTTTAAATTTCGCCATCTTACGGCTTTTTTATATATAGTTTTCGTTTTTAAAGTTTTACTTAAATTAACGTACTTATATATATAACTAATTAATTTCTTCTCATAATTACTTAATATATTTCCATTATTATTTAATTTTATTTTATAATTTATCGATTTATTCGGTTATTTTTTCATTATTTCGCTATAATTATTTAATGCTTATTTATTATCGGTTTGTTTAATTTTTTATTTTCTCGCTACGGTACTTATTTTAATTTTATAATCGTCGAATATTCCTATTAAACTGTATTAAAACTTCCTCCTATTCCTAAATTCATTTTTTTAGTCGTAAGCTTTTTTCATTTATTGCTTATATTATATCTTACGTCGAAATATTTTCGTTTTTTTCCCCATAAATTTTTGATAAACTACGCGAAACTTGTAAAAATATTTTTTTTTCTTAGAATCTGTTATTGCAGATAATTAAAGGTATATATCTGCGATTAATTATTATATAACTTTATTAAATTCTTTTTAAGTTAATTTTCTTTTATAATTAATGTTTATAAGTATAATAAAAATAAAAAGAGTTTCCTTATAGATATTTTTATCCTTCGAACTATGTTTAAACTATTACAATTTTATTAACTTTCTCCTTACTAATTTTTATACATAGACGGTTATATTAGCGCTAATTTTTAAGGTTAGTTCCGTATTAGCTAGCGAAATCGAATCCTTAATTTTATATACGTATTAAGCGTTTAATAATATATTATTTTTTTCTCTTATAAACTAAATATTAAGGTTTAATTTAATAAATAGCACTAAATCTACCATATTTATTAAATTTTTTTGGATAATATTATTTTTATTTATTTTTTGTAATTTTTTAGCTACTTTTTAATTATCTAGGCCAATTATTGCTAATAACTTTTTTATTATTTTTTAGATAATAATTATTTTCTTAAGGAATTTTCCCACTTTTGGTAATTTTATAATCATTAACGTAACAATTCTTATTACTATTATTATTTCCGTATACTTTTTAGGATAACCTTTTAGTTTTTAATTATTCTTCTCGTATTTCCACATCTGAAAGTTTTAAAATATCTATTTCGTTTTATATTATAGGGAAAACCTTTTTTAATTGATTAAAAATTATCTTATAAATACCGAAATTCATAACTTATCTTATTATAATTTCTTAAATAATCTGCATTAAGGTACCTTATAACCCATTTTGCTGTAATTTTACTATTAAATATGTCGTATATTTTATTAAATAATTCCGATATCTATAAATCTAAATTTTATTCCATACGAAATATTATGCTTAAATATATTAATATTTGCTAAATACTTATCCTTAAGGTATCTCGTTTTCGTTATTCTTATCGTTATTTAAATTATCGGTTATTAATTTTAAATATTTTTATAATATATCAGTTCAAAGTGTTATATTGTTTAATTTTAATCATTTTGTTTTTAACATTATCTTAAATCTTTTATAAAATATAGCGATTAAAACTTCTTTTAAATCTCCCTACCCGGCCTTAATTATTAATATTTTAAAAGTAACAGCGTACTTAAACGTAAATCCCTTTTGCTTTAAATCGAAAATTTTTTACGCCGTAAATCGTTTTTCGTTAGAATTACTAAAATTAAAACGCATTTTATTTTTAAAGTTACCGTACGTTGAGAAAATGCTATTTGTTAAAATCTTTCAGTTACTTTTAACGTTTTCTAGGTAATCTCTTATAATAAGCTCAAACTAATCCGCTACGTATCCGATAAGGCTTGCTTCCATAACAAAAATCCGATCCGGAATGCTATCAAAATTTAAAAAACGTAAATAAACGCGTACTTAAGTAAAAAAAGTCTATAAGTTCCTTTTACCATTATAAGGTTCCGGTTTTTTAGGCTTTATTTTAATAACAATAGTTACTAGAGCGGGTCCGGCTATTTAATTAACAAATTATTAAAAATCTTTCTTTAAGGCTTAAATACGTACCTAAAGTTGCTAGAAAACGGCTTTTTACGAATTACTAATTAACATTTTAATAATATTAAATATTACTTAAAATTTAACGGTATTATGAAATAAAAATTTATAATATATAACGGCTAAGCTAATTAACTAACTATTAAACCTAAACTAATGGATTTATATTAATAAAGTATTATAAAAATTTAAATAATTAAAAAATAACTTAATTACGTTTCGTAATACTAAAAATGTTTTAAGTAACGAAATTATATTATAAGCTGTCGCTATTTAACTATAAAATCTAACAAGCGTATATATTTTAAAATAAATATCTTAATCCAAGTAAATTCATCTCACGTAACTTAACCCATTTAGGTCCTGCTTCGATCTTTGCCAAAAAACCATTTTCTGGGGCTTAGCCGTTCGTATCATAACATTATTATTATTATTATAATTAATAATTAATAATATTAATAACTTATAACGCGTATAACATACGTATAAAAAATAATAAAAAACACTTATTTCTAATAGTAATAGTAATAGTAGTAATAATAATAATACTTTTGCACCATACATTAACCATCGCGATTACCTCTTTCCAACTTAAAATGCTTACGGAATTATCATACGAACCGAAATAAAAAAGGAGAAAAAGAAGCTTTCTTACGCGCGAAATTAACAAAAGTAATACAAAATGCTTCCAGCACACCGGAATAACCATATTCCGGTGCGCCCCTAGTATATAAAGAGCTTCCTAACTACCGCTCCCTAAAGCTTAATTCTAGTCAGACAATTATCACTTCCCACAGTCTATGTTATCTTATCTACCGATCTTCTTAACTGTCACATTTGTGACAAGCCATCTTTATCCTTTTCACCACCTGTAATATGGTTGGTTTGGTCCTTCGCCATCTTTCTAAGATTACACGGCGGCTTCGACATAGGAGCGGCAATCCCCAGGGCTCTGCTCGAGGTATTGCCCAGGCCTCTACGCATACGACGACTTCGGTGGATTAAATATACGGCATTGGCATCGAATGTAGGGCATTTTCCGGGTCGTTTGCCCGGCGAGCTATATTTCGTACCTTTAGCATTAAGGGGAGGAATGAAGATAGCTAACTGCAGGTCTGATAACTCCTAGTGCCACTTTAGAGCTCCCATCAATATTATTCCTGAACTATTTGTCCTCAAACACCCTACATACAGTGAGACTCTGCTGACTGTGAAGGCTGTGGAAGTGCTTGTGTACCCTCTCCTTTCCATCTGCCCCCTTTCGGTTCCTAGGTCAAGCCTTGATTGGTCATACTTGCGACGACTCCAAGATGTAACGACCAGGTTGGTATAAAAAAAGCACAGCGTTGGATGGAAGCTCGGGGATGCCGAGACATCAGTCGCTAAGGGATGATCTTGGTTCGCCTATCCCGCACATGTGGAAGCACCTCGAATCACATGGATAAATCAGCGATCCGGGTCAGACCGTAGCCGATTTGCTGCTCCAAGGCTCACTAGGATTAAAGGGGGAATCGCGTTGGCCGGATCCCGTCGATCGCCACACTCGCATGAACGGACGGCTGGCAACGTTGCGTTCCATGAGACCATAGAGGCGCAGACTATCCCGGGGAATTCAGGAAGCGTATGGATGCCCCAAGGTAGACTCGTTTTGGCGAGCCCTGGCTGTTGTCATGCATGGCAGCCGTCCTGGTGGCCATGGAGGCATCATATGGCTGAGTGTCTTGGGTAGACCGTGGACGGGAAACTATCGATGTTCCATCTGCCAACTTGGCCAGCAATTGCACATGCGAAGTGGCCTCCACTATGCTGAAGGAGGCGCCTTTGGTGTGATGCCAACGCTACAAAAGAGTTGTCTTCGTGGAGAACAGCGGGTATACGGTCTCAAGCCCCTTATCAGGACGCTGCAATGCCAGTGCGCCTCGGGAAGGCCAGGACGGGGGTGCGATACGCAGCAAAGCCCATGCCTCGTCATGGAGGAAGACCAGGACGATCGGGCACGGTGACTTTCTAGGAAGTCATCTCTCGCAGCGGTTTCGCTCCCCTGTCTTCTATGGCCTGCTGTGGAGTGACGCCTTCAGACAATGCGGCCTTTGAAAGCAAGGTCGCCAGCGCTATAAATGAATTTCGTTGTATTGGCACAACTACGAAAAAAGGAGCCGCGTCCGTGAGTCGGGCTAAATAGTCCCGGTTCTGCAATTCCCTTACTAATCCGGTGTAATGGTGCGGAAACTCTTGGTGCCGACGCACAACAACACACAGGGGCATCTTGTGCGATTTTAAGAGAATGGCACTGGAGAGCGTTCGGACATCCGAAACGGCCGCCCCTGACCATATGTCGGAGCCTTGGCCGGATTCCAGCGAATGGGGATGGGGCTGTTCTTGTCGGCCGCCGCTAACTCGATCTGGCAATGTTGCCTCGTGAAGGATCCCCCCATTAATCGATTCGTCATCGAATCATCCGCCGCCGGTGTCGAGAGAAAAGAAGATATGACAAATGTAGCAACGTATTGAAACAGACTACAAGCGTCTAGAAAAACAATAAGTAAACGCGGTCTTCTCGCTCAATTAGGTCTACGTTAACTCCAAACTCGACAATACGACATAAAACATATAACATACAAGTATTGTAAAAGTCGACACAACACCATCTATGTTTTATCAATCATGCCTTCTACATCGGGAACCACAGCGCAGCTCCAATGCATCCAGAAAGGCGGCCCCTTTAAAATCGCCCACGTGCCCAAACCTACACTTTTACCAGATCAGGTCCTTATTCGTCAGCGCGTAATCGCCCTAAACCTTGTCGACTTCAAGCAGCGCGAGACTGGCCTCATGATTAAAGAGTGGCCTCACGTGCTGGGTCTCGAGGGTGCGGGCGTGCTCGAGGCGGTGGGCGCTGACGTGCGCGATTTGAAGCCCGGCGATGAGGTCATGGCTTGGGAGGGCTCCGGGGCATCCGAGCCGACCTTTGGCGGTGCCTATCAGGAGCGGGTGGCACTCCCGGCGTCGTTAGTGGGCAGGAAGCCTAGGAACATTAGCCTTGAGGAGGCTGCTTCGATACCGTGAGTTGGCGGCACTGCTTTGGTGGGAGTAAACTCTCTGACACAACTCGACACAGCACCTGCTACGTGACGGCCGTCTGCAGCATCGTGGACAGCCTCAAGATACCACTCCCGTTCATTGAATGCCTTAAGGCCGAGGGCCAGGCGCCGACTTCTATCCTCGTTCTGGGCGGCAGCAGCGCTGTGGGCTCCGCTGCCATCCAACTTCTACGAAAAGCCCACCCATCGCTGCCTATTCTGGCCACCAGTTCGCCGAAGCATCACCAGATGGTCAAGGCCCTTGGCGCGACGTACGTAATGGACTACAAGTCCTCCTCGGTTGTTTCCGACATCAAGGCGGCGTCGCCAAATGCTGTGGGCGTTGACATGATCCTGGACTGCGTGGCTGCTGGGGCCAACCAGACGGACATCTGTGACACGTTGGATTCGGGAGGGCCCAAGAGGTATGCCGGAGTTATTACGGGCCAGAAGATTCCCGTTCCACCTGGCGTAAATTTTGTGGATGCCAGCGCGCTGTCTATGTGGACCATGCCGGGCGGCTTGGAACTCATACCGTCGCTGACGGCGCTCGTGGAAGAGGGCAAGTATAGGGTGCCCTTGCCGGTGAGGGTCCTGGCTCATGGATTGGAGGAGCTGCCCAAGGTTATGGACGAAATCCAGAGGGCTAGTGGAGAGAAGCTTCTTGTGACGTTATAAACGGCTGAATCAGATGTTATAGCAATGTGTCAAATCATCAGCCTATCGTTAGTGTGTTACAGACCTGTTACGGACCTGTTGCAGGAGCAACAGATGAGACATCGCAATAGCTATAAGAAGCCGACTTCTACCCACTCATTAGAATAGATCAGGAGTCTCAATGCATCTGATTTGGGTCCTCGTACCGTGACATCAGATGCTTTGGCGCTGCCAGTTACTTGTTGCCCTCGGCGTTGTCTAATTATTAAGGTTTTATCGAAACGTCGGAAAACGGGCGGAAAATATTTATAAGTTAAAAATACGGCAATATAACAACTTTTAAAAACTTTTTTATTATAAGTTTACTATAGAATTATGCTTAATCGGAAATTAACCGTAAAATAATAATAAAAAACCTGGGAAATTTATAAATATAACTTGAATTTATAAACCCATAAAACGACGTTAAAATTAGATTTCCGTTATTATAACGAACGATCGAAAATTTATTTTTAATATATTAAGAAAACGATTTTTTTCATTAATAACCGCTTTAAAGATAAATTCGGCCTTACGAAAAACGTCGAATCGGCAACCGATTATAAATAAATCGTCGTATTTAACTTAGATATTAATAATACGATCGGTTTTAAGCCCGTTAATTAACTTTTAATTCTCGGTAGCAAAGTAACCGATAGTTTAAGCGGGAGTTTTAAGAATAACCGGAAATTAAACGGAAATTAAACGGCGATATTAATACTATTAAAAATAAATGTTTACCGTACGAAAGGTTTTATAGTAATAAACGGTTACGATATAATTTAAGGCGCTCGGAACTTAAACGTAAACCGTACGATAATCGAAATAACGTTACGTTACATAAATATAATAAGGCTTATTACTGCCTATAATACGATTAATATCCGGCTTACCGTCGGCGTTAAAAAGGTAGCGCTTAAGGAATTCCCAACCTTTATTAATATTAAAGTACTATTTTTCATAGAATTGTTTGCGAAAAGTAAATAAAAATAAAACGGAAATTATACGTAGTATAAACGAAAAGGATAATACGGGAATAAAGGCGGAAAAAAATTAAACGGAATACGTACGTAAAAAGAACAAAAATGGGAACGCGAAGAAAAAAAAAGTAAATAAAGCGGGGTTAAAAAACGAACCAAAGTAAGAAATTAAACGGAGCGTAATTGTTATAAGCTAACGGGCTTAGCTTAAACAGGCACAATTGAACTCTTGTCGCTCAAGCTCCGATTCCCGCCAAAAAAGTATTACGTAACCTGCTTAGAAGGAAAACGAGGCTTGTAACGTACACACGGGTAAGTAAGATGAATAAATATAAACATCGTAAATAACAAAAAAGATATATATATTCGTTAAATTCCATAATTAAATATCGATAACTTATAATATAACTTCGTTACCTAAAACATCTTTAGTATTACGAAACGTAATTATAATTATTTTTAATTATTTAATTTCCCACGGTATTTTTATTAATATAAACCCATACGTTTAAGTTTAATAATTAGTTAATTAACTTAGCCGTTATACGTTACAAACTTTTATTTAATAATACTGTCAAACTTTAAGCAATATTAAATACTATTAAAATATTAACTAACTTATAAAAAACCGCTTTTTAATAACTCCAAGCGCGTATTTAAAACTTAAAGAAAAACTTTTAACGGTTTACCAACCAGATAGCAGGCATTACTTTAATAATTATTATCGCTAAAATAAAGCCTAAAAAACTAAAACTTTATAATAATAATAGAAAACCTATAAACTTTCCTTACTTAAGTACGTGTTTACTTACGTTTCTTAAATATTAATAATATCTCCGATTAAATTTTTACTATAGAAATATATCTTATTAATAACGTAATAAATTAATTTGAATTTATTATAAGAGTTTACTTAGAAAATGCTAAAAATAATCGAAAAAGTTTAACAAATAGTATTTTTTTAGCATATAGCAATTTTGAAAATAAGTTTCGTTTTAATTTTAGCAACTCCGACAAAAAGCGATTTATAGCTTAAAAAATCTTCGAATTAAAACAAAAAAGACCCGCGTTTAAATACGTTATTACTTTTAAAACTTTAATAATTAAGGCCGGATAAGGAAATAAGGAAAAAAAGGGGTTAATCGATACGTTTTATAAAGAACTTAAGGACGATATTAAAAATAAAATAATTCGAATCGAACGATTTATTAGCTTAAATAAGTATATTATAAAAGTTATTAAAATTAACAATCGGTAATTTAAACGACGGTAAAAATAACGAAAATAATATACCGTAAAAGTAAGTATACAAAATAAGAACAAACCTTAATATTTAGCAAATATTAATATATTTAGAAAATATAATATTTTATAAAAAATGAAATCAAAACTTACAAAGATTAAATTTATTTAATAATAGAATACGTAACGAATTTAATGCTGGAATTATAGTAAAATAGATTATAAAATACTATAATATAAGTTACTTAAAAAATCTCGACAAAATTAACCATAAATCTTAATACCTATAAGATAATCTTAAAACGAACGAAAAAAAAAACTTTCGTTATAATATGACGAAAAGATAACCTCCCTAATCCCTGAGATAAAAAAGTACGGTAAGAGCAGAAAAAAATCAAAAGGTTATCACAAAAAGGCGTACAAAAGCGATAAAAATAATAAGAATCTTTACGTTAATAGTTACAAAATTATAAAGCATGAGAAAATTCCTCGGAAAAATAATTACCTTCAAAGAAATAACAAAACAATTATTAGCAATACTTGATATAAATGCTTAAAAAATAGCTTTAAAACTATCAGGACTAAATAGAAAATATAACACTAAAAAACATTAATCTATATAAGTAACTTAATACCGTTTATTGTGCCAAATCGTAATACTTAATCTATAAAGAAAAGAAATAATATATTACTAAACGCTTATCGCATATATGATGTTAATGATTTAATTTTACTAGATAATAAGGGACCGACTTTAAGGATTAACGTTAGTACTATTATCTATATGGAAAAACTAGCAGAGAAAAAATCGATAAAATCGTAACAACCTAAATTTAACTCGAAAAATAAAAGTATCCGTAAGAAAACTTTTTCTATTTTTATTATATTTATAAGTACCGGTTATAAAAAAAGGTAGTTTAAAAAAACCTTAATATGGTCATACGTTAGTTAATTATCGATTTATATCTTTAGCTAATTACAACTTATAACTTTAAACAAAGAAAAGAAACTTCTATAAATTTTACGATATTTATTAAGAATTTATAGGAGAAAATAAAAATACGCCTATATAAGACGCGTTACGAGTAATAAACGAAAGGTTCTTACGATTAGAAAAAAAAAACGTAAAAATAAAGAAAATATCTCGTATTACTTAAAGAAAATATCCGTTATTTCCAAAGCTAAAGTAAATATTACGACATAGAGATAAAAGATTAAGCGGATCGATAATGGATAAATATTAAATAATTAAAAGAAAATAAGAAAAAAATAAATAAAAAATTATTAAGTTAAAAAATAAAGTCATAATGGAATGTTATTAAATAATTACGAGATAAAAACAAATAATATAATAAACGGATTTATTAATTCGAATACCCAAAAAAAGAAAATTACTTATAAGAAAACCGTAGGATAGTACAATTTAAAACAGCTGAAAAAAACTTCTAAAAAAGATTTTAGTAATAATAAAAAACGACGACGATCCTATTATTTTGAAAATATAAATTAGGACATACTGATATATTATTATGGTAGATAGCGGAGCTTTAGAAGGTAACTATATTACACCGGAATAATTAATCGATTTAGGCTATTATAAAAATATAAAAAAGATTTTTATATTACGAATACCGTTAAAGGTTAACCATTTTTTATAACAACGGAAACATGATATGCGAAATTAATTACTTTAATATTTTTATCCTAAAAAAAATATTAATTAACTTCGATATTGTACTGTTAAAAAATTACGATATAATTTAGAAAAAATATAGTTACGTTAATATAACCCTTTAATCGACTAAGAAAGTAGCTAAATGAAATTTATTTTATAACCTAAAAAAAAGATAAAAAAATAAACATTTTAATATTCGATCGAAAAAAGCGATAAATATGAGCATAAGGATACGATAAATATCTTACTATTTATAAGAATAAAATATAAAAAAGAGAATAGGTATTATAAAACAATACAACATATTATTACTATTATTAAAACGAAATTATAGCAATTAAATAATAATATAAAATAATAGCTTATCGGGTTAGACGACCTAATTAATATACTATCATAATACTATATATATAAATAATTATTTAAAAAAAGGTTCGAAATAAAATTATTAAAACATAGCAAATAAAATTATAAAATTATCCTGAAAAAGAAAGTATTAATTAAGTTTTACCCTATTTATAACCTTAATAAAACGGAATTATATGTACTTAAAAAATACTTAAAAAATTGGTTAAAAACTAAATTCGATTTTCGAAATTATTAATTAGATATTTCATATTTTTTATATTTAAAAAAATGAAAAGTTACGATTAATTATAAATTACCAATAATTTAATAAAGTTATTACTAAGAGTAAAATGTTATTATTCTTAATTAGCGAAATAAAAAATCATTTTTATAAAATTAATAATTTATAACTTTTAACTTTAAAAATAAATATAATTTAATTCTGTCGGCAGATGTATTGCACTTGATCTGTGGGCTTGGTCTTGATTCTTGGTTTCCTACTCATCTGCAACTAGGGGGGGAGCAGCCAGATATAGCTGCTTCCTGCTTTGTTCCTGCAATCCTAGGGCCACAACTCAAAGCCCTTTCAGAAAATCACCTCAACTGCTCATAAATTCGAATAAAAAAGGGCTATAAGTAAAAAATAACATTTCGGATTAAATACGGCTTATACGAATACCTCGTTACTCTTATAAAACTTATTAACGTACTTGTTACGTTTTAACGTATAGTTAATTATATTTTTAAAAAACACCTCGACGTTTTTATGATATATTACTTTAACGACATCCTTATTTTTTCAAAAACTAAAAAATAATACGAAGAATATATCCATAAAATGTTATAATTATTTTAAAATATTAATTTATTAATTAACGTAAATAAAAGCTAATTGTATATATAAAAATTTAAATACTTAAAGTATATTATTATTTTCAGACATATTAAAATAAACCTTAAGAAAATTGTTACCGTATAAAATTAGGTACGACCTATTACGGCTAAAAAGTACAAACTTTTTTTAAATTCGCTAATTATTATCGAAAATTTATTAAAAGTTTTAGCCGGATCGTAATACCCTTAAATAAATTTATAAAAAAAAGAAAAACTTTTAATAAACGCTAGTAATGAAAAAAACCTTTCAACAAATTAAAAAAGCTATTACCAATTAATTAGTACTAATTATATACGATTTAAATCGCTTAATTAAATTAAAAACCGATAGGTTAAATTATTCTTTAAATATAATAATCGGATACCGAAATAATTAAAGTATATTATACCTTATTATTTTCTTTTCTTATAAGTTATAAGGATTTAAATTACGTTATATTTGTGAGCAGATACGGTGCATTTGTTGTTGGGAACAAAGGGCTTGGATTTATGGCCCTAGGATTGCAGGAACAAAGCAGG
>QJNV01000125.1:99213-147299 GCA_004155935.1 Monosporascus sp. GIB2 | reverse complement strand
CACACAAAAAAAGAAAAAAAAACCCCCCCACAAGCAAGCCCAGCCTGCTACAGACAAATCCATACTCGCTTCAGAATAAAATAAAACTTGGTATGCGCATGAACACAGCCCTCACCTCGGGAGACCCTGGAGCGCATTGCTTGCCCCTGCGTGCTGCCCTTCTTCCCCCTCTACCCCGTATTCCCTGTTACCCTCCAGCTGATTGATTCGCTTGACGGCTTCGGACAAGAGGTCCATTGGCATTGAGTTCGCTTGACATGCTGCTCCCAAGACCACCAAGAGGACCGCCTTGGTCACCGCGGTGGCCACCCTAACCACGAACTCGAGACTCTCGGGACTCATAGTAGCTCCAGCCACCACGAGCAGGATGATAAGAGTAGGTATCATGCCGGCGCCGACTACGCGGATATCGTACCAAGTATCTGGCCACCCGACCCGGCGTGTTGGGAGAGTATCCGAGGGAGTCACGTAGGCGTAACAGCTTCGGGAGGCTGCGGGGAGCCCCGGGGCGCTCCTATTGCAGCATGTGCAGCGGACAGCGGTGTCGGTTCGGGTGGTAATGGCTTCTGTTGCGGCGGCCATGGCGGCTGCTGCGGTGACAATGGCGGCTGCTGCGGTGACGATGGCGGCTGCTGCGGTGCTGCCGGCTTGGGTGGTGCCGGCTGGGGTTTTGATGGCGTCTACTGCCGTGGCCATGGCGTCTGCTGGGGTGGTAGGAAGGGTGGGGGTGCCCCGGGAGGCACCCAAGCGGTCTCCAGGAGTTCTGCTGGTCGACGGAGCCATAGTGGTAGCGTAGTGAGTGATGGTGATAGCGACGGCGATGGTGAAAGCAGCGATGGTAGTAGCAACAGCGATAGTAGTAACAACAGCGATGGTGATAGCGATGGTGATAGCGATGGTGAGGGTGATAATGTTGGTGATAATGTTGGTGATAGTGGTGCTGATAGTGATGCTTTAGGGACTGGTTTGGAAAGGAATCAAGTTCCCCCAAGGGCTCGAAGCTGGGTATTTGTTTGAAAAGGAATCAAGTTCTCCCAAGGACGCGAAGCTGGGTATTTATCTAGCCCACAGTGCCTACTGCGCCTGCTCGTTCGGTATGATATGGCTCGTCTTTGGAAAGAGCTAATCAAAGGATGCGTCATAATCAGTACCGCTGAGCCGGCCGCTCAATCCTTCGCTGTCTTTTTGCCTATGTTAGGTAGTGTCAGGGTGTCCGTCGAAACTGCCTAACGAGAACGGGGGAAGACGAAGTGACGTCAAAATAGAGACAGACAAGGCCATGCCGAGTCATGTTGAACTTACCGTATTATATGCAGTTGTTCCCTGTCAATATGAGTAGAAGTCAAGAGGAACACGATGGCTTGATAAGCGAAGGTGAGTCTGTGATAGCCAGTCTCTATAACTAGGTATAGGTATACAGAGGTATCTGAGAGCCTGCGATTTAAGCTCATGTATTCCGACGCTTCCAGCAGATGCACTGCCGATGATGCTTGATCACGCAACATTGCAGGCCCTAGTAACCTGGACCTTGGACCTGCCCGTGAGCACATATATGCTACGCTGGACATTTATCATATTTAATTGGCTTGGCTCGTTCGTACCTGGCCATTTCCCTTGCGAGCTACTCGTGAGGTGGCGCTGATTGGTCCACCGCTTGAGGCGACAATATTCACTGTGTAGAAGGGGAAGCAGCCTGTCTAATTCTCCAGGAATCCAGGGGCTCAGATTCAGGAAGAGTGGGGCTACCCCTATTCGAGATGGCGAGTATTAAAAATATATTTCTAAACCCTTTCATAACTTCCGCAATTCACTCAGCAATAACCATGGAAAAATTGATATATCAGGGAATAATCAGCTGAATCGCGCGATTATTCGCCTATTCATATAGCCCTGATATCCCCTAGCTGTTGTTGGGATCCCATAGCGTTAATATAGACAATTCTATCTTCCACGACACATCTTGAGCATTCCCTGATTCTTAATTAAGCCTACCCCATACGTTTTCACATACAAATCTTTCCAGGGTAACCTCCTTCTGCTTTGCAGAGTAGCCTCACCTACTGTCCAACCAAGTAGAAGTTCGTATGTATGTAATCCTTTCTAGCTCAAACGATAAAGGACCTGACCGACGCTATCATATTCGTTCATACCGCCAAATACTAGAAACGGTGTGTGTCTAACGTTGCCATGACAACCCTGGCAGTTCTAGCTATCTAGACTACACTTTTCGCGCCGAATGTGTACATCCTCTCCATCAGAACCAAACACCATTCGCAGCCATTTATTTGTATCGCGATTGCTTCCGCAACATCTACTTCAACTATAATATATTCCTAGGCATCTGCGGCAAATAGCAACAAGTAGTGCTCACGTTTAAATGGACACGACGCGGTAATTTGTTCCCCAGACTCGGGAGCTTACTCTTGCTCTCACGGGCATCCTCGGCTACACCTCTGATGTCTCTCCCGGAGAGGGACAAGAGCCTTCTTCATATGTTTGTAATAGTTTCTGCATCCTCCTTCGTGACACCAGGTCACTCCATAGGCTTCGCCATCCTGAGTCAGGTGGTAAGAGTCCGGCTGTGATGTTTGATGTCAGCGATAGTCACCTATAACATCCTGATAGGTTCTGGTTCTTGAAAATGGCATACCAAAGCCGAAACTCCTAACGGGCATCTTGCTGGGCACATAATGGGCGCAGAAACAAGCTGAGAATAGTTCGAAGAGGGGAAAGCAGAAAGGCGAGCAACTTACGTCAATTGCCTGCCACCAGGCCGAAGCCATATAATAGGTTGAATTATGCCATTTGGATACAATAGAAAACTCGCGTACATAGTGCACACGTAAGCATTGCCCTCCTGCGGCGCATGCGTTCATGGATACACTGGGTTTTCCTTCATCTTTCTTCGTGTGCCAGACACACTGAGGTCCCAAATATTGGTGCCCATGGGTGATAGTTGAAGTGCGATGGGCTCCTCTTTGCTCTCCGTGTCCTAAGGAAGGAGTTTGCGATGTAGCCGGATGGCAAGATGAGCTCGAGGCCGAACGTAAGTCCCCGAGGTCGTCTTTCTGCGAAGGTCGAAGGGGTCATAACCGCGCTTCTTGCCGGGTCCGGCAAGAAGGTGACCAGATCTCGTTTACTATGTTTAGCACCTTCGAAGGACTGAGTTGCCATTTGCCTGAAAGCTTTTCCCGCCCGGCATAGTATAGGCAACCGCAACGGTTTGGGTCGAAGCAGTTCATTTCTATCAGGCGGCCCGGAGGGAACTCGGGGGCGATGAACTCGGCTGCGCCACGACGAAATTGTTTGAGACAGCAACGGATCACATCAGGAGTTGGCTTCCGCGCTTGATCGAAATCTGGAAGCGCCAGGTGTCCGCACCATTGCATGACGAGACGAGGAGGGCCATCGGGGCCGCATACGATCTCGGCCGTAGGTTTTGTGTAGTCGTGGAACAGCTGCAGTGCCAAAGTACTGTGATGCTTTGGAGCGTGACTGGGAGTATCTCAAGTGATCAGGCTTACTAGGCCCTGTTCCTTTCCATTCGACTCGACCCCACTTGGCAAAGGCCAAGTTTCTGGTGAATTTCTCTACCCTCTAGTGTGACGAGGATGGATTAACGCCTTGTTCATTGCGAGTTAGATGTGCTTGGGAATGGCGGTAGATTAGTCTGGTGTTTAGACCACATGTCGGTGGGATTAACGAGGGCTTTAGAGAATCCAGAGGAGGATATCTGAAGGACAGGCTGGTGGTGATTCATAATGGCGGCTTTGAGCCCTGTTGTAGACCAAGGCCAGCCATATGGCACGAAGCTCAGTGTCAATGTCGTTGTCAAAACCAAGCTCAGAGGTTAACCATCGCGTACCGCGCTGAGTGTTGGTGTCTTGCAGGGTGTTCAGTGTCGCGCATAAGGGTGTCTTCCAAGGCATCAGAGGAGATTGTAGAATTGCGTTTGGAGGTGATATGTCTGGGAGTCTGGAGGATCCCTCAGGGAGAATTGGGACTACCCCTATATGAGGTGGTGAGGGCTAAGAAAATCATCCTCTCTTTCCATACTTTCCTATTATACGCCCCTTGGTTAGTAATGGACGTAGTGGATTAATAAGTGAATAATATGCTCAATACTACCATTATTCACTCTTATATACAGCCCAGTATTTCCTAGGCAGTTGCGGGAAGATTATAGCTTTAATATAGCTTCAATAAAAAGGAGTATATACACCTTATGATCTCCAAGAATATGCCATGCGGTATACGATGCGTATTCCGGGTCACATAGGTATCGAAGCTAAGGGACACGGGTATTAGAGCAAACCCTAATGATCGGTGATCTCAGCTGAGAACTATCTTGACGGCTTGCCGTCTTTGCTTCCTCACACGACATTATCTTCAACAATAACGCCCTGAAGACGTCTCTAAGACGGCATCTCCCATCGTCCAGAAGGTCCAGCTTCGAAGGCGGGAAAACTGCATACCACGGGGAGTCTAGAGAAATGACCAACTTGTGATGATTGCATCGGGCATGAAAAGTGAGTGACTACCGCACCTAACCCTACCTAGATACCCGTACCTTCTGTACATAACATTAGCGGGCCGGGAGGTGTTTCTGCAATGGTTGCTGTTAGGATACTGGTATCATGCGGTTGCGGCACAGTCAAGCATTCGAGTTATCACCTGGGCAGGTCCAACTTGATATGTTGTTTTCTGGATTCTCCTGTCTGAAGCACTTAAAGCCGCTTGACAATTTTCGTGTTACCATGTGAAATTACAACTTCATCCTAATGTTCCTAAGTTTAGAAATGATATGCCTGTAATAGGCACTCCAAAGTCCCATATCTAGATCTGTCATCTGACATTACCATGTGCATAAGGGGGACTGGGAGGAATAGCGATTCCCGAAGATGGGTTCGTAAGGGATGCGCAGGCGGAGGCTTTTGTCCGCTATTACTTATCCTCTTTGTGTTCTTATTTCCTGAATTTCAAGCATCTCATGTCGTCCAAGATTCTCGCGAGAATCACCTACCAGAGATAGGCAGATTGGGCGCAGAAAGAGCGGTGAATAGCCCGTACCCTCGTGCATAAAAGACTCCAGAGGCGGTTTAATTATTTCCCGCTGGCACCGTATCCTCCACCGCTCCTCGGACAGAGGCCATCATAGGCCCTCGCGGCGTGGGTAGACATCCAACTGCCACCCAAGTTTTGCGCCCCTCGTCGTAGATAGCCCTTATTCTTCGCGCATATACCGGGATCTTCCTGGAATCAGAATAGAACTAAATAGCCATAGCTTGACACCACTAACCCAGAACACCGTCAGAGTCCGACCGCAGCTAACTGCGATGTAAGTTATGGGATTGTTATTACATTACAAGTACAGCCACTAAAGCTGCTAAGACGTGGGCCTAATTCTAAACTTAAAATTAACGACTCGCTGCTCTAATGTAATGCAACACATGTTGAATACGTGCAGGTGTGTTAAACACCGCCGCCGATGCTAGACAGAAAACGGGAAGAGGACCAGCGCAAAATCCGGCTTGCGGGACGGCCCCCATCTTCTGAATCTCATCCCTATCCTGTTAAAGCGCACTCGCGAGGTCGCTTCGCTATCCATTTATGTGAGAAAGGACAAACGAGCGCCGCCCCTTTCTTTCGCTTGTTAACGTACCTGTAAGCACGATGCAGGTATTCTTCGTGAGCGCCTCGGACTTGTGCCCGGGCCTCCTTCAGTTACGACAAAACCCAAGCCCGTTTTTCTTGGACGGGGCATTGGCCTACTCGACCTGCGCCCATCTCCTTTCCCGCAGTGGAATCTCCTTGCCGCTTCTTTCCCGCGTACCATCGGCCTCCTCTCTCCACGCCCAGTACTCGCCTAGCCTGAGCTCGGCGTAGGTGGCGTAATCAAAATCAATCTGGGAGATGGTAGCCTGAATCAGGGCCCATATTCCCCAGTAAAACCCAGGGACCCCGCGGAACGTGTCGACTTCGTGCAATAACTTCCGACTTTCGGTCTCTTCGTCTACCGGCCCGGTCTGCCCTGGTAATAGCTTGAAGTACGTGCGGATGTACTCTCTGATGAACTCCGTCCGTTGTGCGCGCGTGGGCAGTACGCTGTAGTCGCAGTCGAAGCCTCCCCACTCGGCGAAGTGGTTCGCTATATCGAATGCTGCCGGAGAGGGAGTGGCGTATTCATAGTCTATGAAGTTCACACGCTCCTGGGAACTGTTACCGTTCATGCCTGCGGCCTTCGGCTCAACGATAACGTTCCCGCACAACAGGTCGCAGTGTGCGAAGACAAGCTGTAGTTTTCAAATCAGCATCTACCTGAACCGCTCACGCGTAATGGATAGGGTACTCACCCCGTTCTCTCCCAGACCCGGACGCTGACTTAACTCCGCTATTAATTTCTTAAGCTCCTTCTGTAGTACTGCCTGTCTCGTGCGCTGCGCCTCGGTCTTAGTTGGGAGTGCCAGAATCCACTTTTGCATTACCGTCCACACATTAGGGGGCGGTTTCCCCGGTGCCACGAGATCAACAGCTACCTCATGAGAGCCATTGGTTAACCCGTCCAAGCCATTCTTCTGCGGATAGCTTTCATGTATACATGGTACGGTTGCGTGCCATTGGGCCAGGCGCCTCGCAACTGCTAGGTATATCGATGGGATCCTTAAATCCGCAGGAGACGTGGGACGGCCACGGATGTAGCGGTACATCATGCCATTGTCAAACCGTGCGAATAGCTTGGGCGCCAGGCCGAATTTCTCGAGGAGCTCATGGTTCTGCGTCTCGCGTTGGCGGTCAATTATCACATCGGTACCATTCCCATAAGCTCGTAGCAAAATAGCCTCGTTGTCGATCTCCTCTTCCGACAAGCCTTCCTTTTTATTGACCGCTTTTAATAATGTATTTGTTATGCCGTCGGTGAATCGTACGAATTCGACTCTCGAATCTGGACTGGCCCATTCGGGTCTCAGAGCCAGGACGAGCTTTCTGGCAGAGTCGGGGTCGTTGTTTTCGTAGGATAGTGGGATGAAGCGCACATGGCCCAGGAGGCCACTGGTGACCCCGTTTGAAGTATGTGAAGGCATAGTCGGTCGCCGGTATGATGCTTCGTTATGGATGAAAATGACAGCGAGTTAAAGAGATCGGGAAGCTGTCAGTATTTTAACAATAGGGGTTTCTTTCACCGCCAAGAATGTGGATATGCGTGGGTAATGTTGAATTGGGACGCGCATGGACCTTGCTAGCTTGGTATTGATATGGAAAATTCTTGTCTTAAAGCGAGAGGAATTAATAGAGGTTAGAATAAGAGGTGATTAGGCGTTAAATATTAACTTATGTAATGTTTAGCTGCTGACACAATGATTTGGAAGACTGGATGAATATGGCAGAGGACGTCATTGCCTCAGTCCGATCTACCTAGGTACTTTGGGCAAGGTCACAGGTAATCTGCGGAGAATCGGGAATAGAAAGACTCGTGGAAAGACGAAAGAAAAAAGGGTCAACATTGTTTAGGTAAAAAGCATGATACAATGGTGTTCGAAGGTTGGAGCTAGAGAGCTGGAGAGGTACAAAGTTTGAGGCACCGGAACGGAGGATTCTGGACACCCAATTGGAAGAAGGCTGGGTTTCTGCGGGTTCTGGTTGTTAGCCTGTCAGGGCATGATGTACCTGCACTAGACGCTAGAGATTAGCTCGACCGCTTGATCCCTTTTTTGATAGGGCTAGGGGCGGAGGGGCAAGGAGGCGTATGGAGGTCAAATATGCTAATTGGAACCGTCGAAGTTTATTGAAGGGTGGCTTGAATATGTATGTATATATGTATTCGAAGTAGTCATTGCGAGCATAACCTGCGATAAAGGGCCCTGCTGGTATTGTTCAAAGAAGAGCCAAATATGTACCTAGGCAGATACATGCACGTCATAATCGTGTGGGGAAAGCTTGGTGTCATCTGTACGAAGTACCGTGATCATGTCGTGACACGAGATCGGTTGCCTTTCTCGACTTGGCGACGCTGAATTAGGTACTCAAAGTTGATGGTTTGATGTAATACTCCAATTTTATTAGCGCCTTTGCCAAAACACCGAATCGCTGAGCATGTGAAATTAAATTCCATACCTAGCTCACGCACTCGGATACGAGCCATGAGGCTGCGATGAAATTACTTGCGACGAGCTATACCCATGCAAGTAAGGGGTGGAGGGGAGGATGTCAAACAAGTCAAGTATCTACTGCACCTGCTGCCTTGAGTCGGCGTTCCTGTCTCTTTCCGCCTTCCCTCGAGACAGCCGCCACAGAACCCTTTGAATGACAGCCCGGAACTGCCTCCCGATCTGCGAACCCAGTTCATCCAGCTTGTCGCTGAAGAACATGATCATCCTGCCGAAGAAGAAGAGAGCCAATACCGACAGGCTCGCTACCACCGCAAACGAGTGCCAATAGGTCTCGGCGGTCCAGTGGTTGTTGAGGTCGCTGATCTCTACCCCGTAGTAGCCCGTCATGAAGCTGGTGGGCAGGAACAACACGCTGAGCTTCGCCAGCAGCGTCGCGCTCCGGTTCAGCTTCGCCGTCGCGTGGGAGTCCTTCTGCTGCGTGAGGTTGAAATACTGCTTTCCTCGTTAGCCACATACGAGAAGTTCCCAGAGTCGACTTCGCAAAGTTTTACTTACGGTGTCAGAGAGAGCGGCGATCTCTTCCAGGTGTCCTTGGATGGTGTTTAGCATGAGCCACTGCAACCGGTCGGCCAATCGATCAAAGCGGCCCAGGGCAGACTTGGTCAATTTCACCCGCGGTTCCTCGATGGGCGTCTCCATAGCAGCTATTGGATTGCTCAAGTTGGACAGCGAACGCGCCGGGTTCCATGGGTACTCGCCCGTCACCCCCTCTGGTTTCGTTGTCACCATGATCTTCTTGATGAGGTTTTTGTAATTCTCGAACAGATGCCTCAGTTCGCGCAACTCTTTGCTCAGGTCGTGAAGTCGAGGGATGATCTCGGAAGTCTTGTGCTTCATTTTCCGGCTCTGTGTCGCGTAAGCGTATGGACGAAGCCCACTATGTCCAGTTCACCTACATCACTATGCAACACTATTGGAGTCTGGAAATAATCAGTAAAGGTCAAACACACTTTCGGATGATAGGACGCCGACCAGTTCATTAAGGGTGTCACGAGCCGCCTGGAAGGGGCCAGCTGCGGTATAATCCTCGAACAAGTAGTAGAATAGATTGCTCGCCCCTTCCTCGGCCAGCTCCTGCGAGAGCTGTTCTGGGCGACATTTCGGTTTCCGCTTATTCTCGAGAGCTTGCAGGGCTTTCCTGACGGAGCTCTGAGTAAGGGGGTTCGTTTCGTACTCATCATAGCCCTGTTCGGACAACTGTTTGAGCACGTTAAGCATATTAGACTTCATGCTTTTAAGATTATCTAGCCGCCATTTTTCCGAATCCACTTCAGGGGATGCCGGTTCTATGGTCGGTTCTTCGTGGAACGACAGGACAGTATCTGAACCGGCAGTTAGTAGCTGGCCCCCAGAGGATGGTCATAACGATCCCTACTATCGTCGCAGAGGGTAAGCCATAACCAATGTTTTGGTGGCATCAGTCTCGACCCGTCTTTAACACTAGGCACTGGGGGCATAGGTCGCCGATAAAGCCAGTGTGCTCCGATGCAGAGGGCTTTCCTTCGTTAACTCAAGGCCTCAAATGCATCATGAGGTGGAAGAGTAGTTACCTCGGTCTGTGTGGTCAATCGACGAGTAGTTGACCGTCTCCTTCAATAAGAAATAAAGCTGGATATCGTCTCCATCTAACGGGATCTCGGGCGGTGGTTCAGCAGGTAACTGCTCAGATCCCGTGCTGGATGCCTTCTCGCCTCTTTCCAAAGCAGACTCGGTTGAGGTAGCCTTGCCTCTTGCTGCTGGTTTCTGCACGCCGGCAACGTTTCGTCTCTGCTTCATGCGTTCCTCCTTCCACTTGGTGACAGGCTTCATCTTAACCAGGGATCTCAACCTGTCCGAGAATTCATATTGCCGCCCTATGAAATCCACGAGGTCTTTCTGCGCATAGGTATTCCAAATATTACTTGCATATGTCAGATGTATCAAGCCATGAATGAACGTCGGGGGACCGAAACTTACATCCAGCGAATTGGATACTCATCACTTCGAGTCTGATTTTTTCCAAACATGGTTTCGAAATCACATAGTTCAAGATTGCGTGCCACTCGGGCGTGGCGCGGCCCAAACTCGACGACGAAGTTGCTGCAGTTTTCGGAGGCAGCCTCTCGCGCCGTTTCTTGGAACACATCTTCAAGATCAAAGTCCTCGAACTTGTCGCTTACGTCCCCCGCGTTAGGGTGTTGATTTAGCTGATCTGGGGGGCCCATTATCGCAACGGATTTTGAAATGATAGATTCATGAAAGAATAGAGTCAAGCACGAAGGAGGAATTCATCGAAAGCCTCAATGTCTACGGTCGATATCCTGCGCGACAACATCACGCGGCTGGGGCGGCTGGTCACATCGCATCGAGCTAATACGCCCAGAAAAAACAAGCACAGGAGACCCATCTGCAAGTTGCTTGCGCTAACAAGCCTAGGTAGTACTGGGTCACCCTCGAGGAAACGGAGCAAGGCAGGGGTGCGAGAGGGGCGGCAGGGCGGATGGTCCCACCCACTCACAGGGCCTGCTAGGAGGTTTAGCCACCGGGCCGGGGCCTTGAAAACGTTGGTTGGCAGCAAGTACTTCACTATAAATAGCGACTTCAACTAGTGACAACAAGCTACTGTCAGTTGGCTCAAGACCAAGTCATGGCTTGCCCATCTGACACATAGAAATCTGTTCCTCGTGGCGGTGGCGGTCATAAAATTACGATGCTGCCAGCTATGTTAAATACCGTCCTGTCACAAGAGACCAACCCCGTCAGGCTCTGGACGCAATCGTTGGGTCACCTCTGACTCCGAAGGTGTATCTAAATGCCATTATATCTTCATATCACCTACCTACGGGAATTATTTCCCATATACTGGAATAGCTATTAATCTCTTTGGATTACATAACCTTGTGGTCGTTGGTCGGATATGGATTATTCAATCCTCATAATGTAACTCCTGAATACCTTAAGGGGTGGCCAGATTATTTTGTCCAGAGCCTGCCGGTATTGCGTCTTTGAGCCTCGATCTGTTTGCAAGTCAACTGCAGGAGAGGGGAGCAAAGGATCGGCCCCGAACCAATCATCCAGGCCGCACCTGAAACCCAACATGGCCGAAAGCGCCAACCTATCCAACGACGCTGGGCGGAGAATCGAGCTCATTTCGCCCTACTAGGAAGTCTGCCGATTTCAGCTCGGGCATTACAAGCCCTTCAGGCTGGCTGCGCCGCAGCAGGTGCTGGTGGTAGGTAGCATTCGTTTCAAACCCCTCCATCTTCCCGCCTTGAATAAATGCAGCGGCTTGGAGCCAGGAGTTTGCCGGCGTCCGGTCCAACGTACCGCGCGAGAGAGTGCGTTCGCCGATGAAGACTGGCTCAACAGCATCCAACACCCATTAGCAAAGACGTTTGTCGCCGTTAGTCTGACCGACGGAAGTGTCTTTGTCCGCCGCGCCGCTGATCGGCCCGCTGCCGTAGACGAGGCCGGAGGAGAGAACATCCTGGGTGATTATAATAAATGATACCGCACGAGACGGCCCTGAGGATGCGCCTCTGTCTTTCGAAATTGCAGGCTTATACAGCCGACCTGAAGCCCGCGGTCGAGGTCTAGGCAGCGCGTTAATGAAGGTCGCCGTAGAGCGCGCCGTCGAGGAGGCGCGGCCTCAAGGGAAGCACCTCGAGCTCAAGATCGTCGTGTATGCGTCAGATACGAGGACGATCGCGGTTGCGAGAAATGCGGGCTTGTGGCGGGCGGCTCGCGGCAAAGCGTCAACCATCTCAGGGAACCGGAGCTTGTCGCCGAGTTTGTCATGTATATCCAGGTCTGGCAGTCTAGCTCGTGTAAGGAACTCTGCTCTCGGTATTCGTTGCGTGTACAAACGGCATCTACGACTCCCCCGGCTTGGTTAAGTTTGATGTTAGTCTAAACTACTAACTTAGGAATATAAGTAGCTATGAACTAACTTGCTTGGACAAGTATCCGTGTTGACGAACGCAGGCTTCCCGTGCACTGGCTTTGGAGATCCCTATGCCAAACGGACCGGGCTGGCATCGAGCTAGCCTACGAATCAACCATCGTAGCCATCAGGCTGAAAGCTGGCCTAAGAAGTCGGCCACCCTGTTTCCCGGCCCGGGTTGTTTCAAGAGGGGATACTACCTGCTCAAACATGGAGCCTCACCATCAATGGGTCCATAGACCAATGGCATTTAGGGACGCCTATGTCCTCGAGTGCCAATTATGCACAGCAATAACAGGAGCGCTTTCGACACTAACTTGGAGGGGGGAGGTACACCATAAGACGTCAAAGTCGTATAACACGAGTTATCAATTGGGACCTTTTTTGGAAGTACTGATCAGACCCGTTATTGCTGTGCATAATTGGCACCCGAGACATACCACGAACTCCTTTGATCCCATGCCGTATAAGAGCATGGCAACCGATGTGCTCTACCAGAACCACCCGCTTCTTGCGCTCTCAATTTCCTCATACGGAGAAATGGAATGAGAGCATTGGCAGTAAGGCATTATAGGAAGAACTAGTGCTCTTTATACTTCCGCCCAAAAAAGAAGGTTGCTATCACGATGTTGCGCTCGTCGGCGCTCTTGGTGCTCGTGTTAGGGCTTTCCCACCGAGCGATAGCGACCGTCAGTTTTGTGGGGGACCCGGGCTATGGCGCAAACTTGGTTCCTTGGCCGCATAACGAGAATGATAACCACGAGGGCGACTGGCACGATGGTGGCGACCGCGATGATGACGACGGTGACGACGACGACGACCGTGAGGATGACCACCGTGAGGAGGACGCGATGGAGCTTCCTCCTGGATGCGCGAAAGACCGTGCCTGGGACCTAGGATGCGGGCACATCAAGTGCATATGCGAGCGGTCCGCCGATGGCTTCCTACAAGAGCTGGCGACAAGTATTTTACAGACGTGCAAGACAATGCCGGATTTCGGAGCCGAGCTGGATCGCCTGCCATCGGCTTGTGACAACTTTGATATCAAAATCCCCGATTTTGTTATTGAACATGCCTCATCTATTCTGAACAGTTTCACATCTTACCCGGCCGCGAGTTCCAAACCCACGCCTGAGCAATCATCCACTCGGATGACGTCCATCGCGGAAGAACCGAAGACCTCACCCACGACCGCAGACGCAGGCCCGGGGAAGACCACAAAGACGACGGTGGAAGAGACGTCTCTAGAGACCTCTCAGCCTACGGCGTCGGCGACCATACCGGAAACATCATCCGATACGGGTTCCACCACAAGCGCGGTGACGACTCCAGCCGGCGGAGATCCATCCATACCTCCCACCGAAACCTCACCGTCGACCAACCAGGCTCCTTCCATGCCTACCAGTGGGACTTCGGAATCGACCGGCCGAGCTGCCATAGCCACCACCAAGAGCCTAGAGCCTACAGGTAGTCGACAGCAGCCTAGTACGACCGATACGACCGTCCCGGACACTGGGTCTGTTACTTCCCCCACCGTTTCTGCCGCAACCGGCGCCGAGCCGCCAGAGGGGCCGGTCGTCACGAACTGGGGAAGCCCATTCGATTCACCAGTGTCCGGTAGCCGGGCGGAGCAGCCAGGGCGCTCCCTAGGCAGTCTTGCCCTCGGATTGGCTGCTGTGGCAGTGTTGGGCTGGTGATGTACGGTACGTGTCTAACGGACCAACGTCGGAGGACGAACGGCCCCGAGGTTCTACCACTGCAACTCCTGGCTGAGGCCTACATTGTAGTCGGACACGGCATCCCTTACCTGGACCTAACTTGCGATGATACAGTTATCCAGATGCAAATCCATTAATCTACTGGTGGAAACCTAGGGTTAATATCTAGTTAGGGTCATTTGGTTTGAACTTAGCAACAATGCTTTATGGCTGCCAATGACATACTGGTGCAGTAAGCATTAGATTTACGAAGACTCAACCCTGGGAAAAATCAATTAGTTTTTTAGTCGCCTAGTATACACCTGCGCCGTGCCATATCAACCGGGGTTGTCGGAAATAAAAATGGACCTGAAAGCAGTATCATAGCGTGGCATTAATACCATGAACGGTCCTTCACTCAGCTTTAACTAGCTGGCACATCCTCCCCACGTCGTCCCCATGTTTCTTCCCTTTATAGCTGAAGCCGCACCTACGATTGGTTCTTGGTACGCTTGTTAACTTCAGCCTTCACGTTCTCTGCGCCGGTAGAGACGGCCTCAGCAGCCTTGTCCTTGGCCTCAGTTGCCTTAGCCTTGGCATCAGCAGCAGCCTTCTTGACAGGCGCAGGTGCGCTGCCTCCGGCGGTGAAGATGCCGATAACAGCGATGATAGTGACGAGGAGACCACCGACGGCAGTGGGAACCTCAGGGACGAACTTCATAGCCTGGATTGGGTCGTTGGCGGCGATGGTGAGGAACAGGTCGAGCTTCTCCTTGACATACTCGACGGGATCATCCAGGAACCGGAGGTCGGAGGGGGACTTGGGCTTGTCATCCGTCTTCGGCTTCTCAGCCTCCTCAAGAGCCTTCTCAACAGGGTGCTTCTTGTCAAACGTCTCGGCGGCAAGCTGGTTAGCCTCCTCAATCGAGTGACCCACATAGATGTTGTCGAACATGATGTCGTTCTGCATAGTCCAGATTTCAAAGCCGAGCTGCACAGGTTGTTAGTTTAGGTCATGAAAACCTCCAGATATCAGGTTACTTACTGCTCCAATAGGCTCGAAGTTGGCGGGCGTCTTGTCCTCGTAGTAGTTGGGGTTCTTGATCTTACGAGGAGCCCAGGGGCCCTTGTAGGCAGGGTTGTCGATGTAAGGCGCAGTCCACTTGCCCTTGTAGTCGGGGTTCTTCTTCATGGGCTTGGTCCACGGGCCACATCCAGAAACATCGGCGCACTTAGGGTTAGGGACCGTAGGAGGGATCCAATCACCGTCCTCCTCATCATCCCAGTCCTCCGGCTTCTGGGCCTCGGGGTCAGGAACGGTAAGGGGTTCCTCTTCTAGCCAGTCTTCAGGCTTGGTAGCCTCCTCGTCGACGATTTCGTACGGCGCATCCTCGTCCCAGTCCTCAGGCTTCTTGGCATCAGGGTCCGGAATACGGGCCTCGTCAACCCAATCCTCGGGCTTCTTGTCCTCGGGATCATCGATCTCCTCAGGGGGGTTGACGGAGGGCTTGAACTGGTCAAGGAGGCTGCCTTCACGGACAGTTTCGTGGTTCTTCTGGATAGTGAAGGTGTTGTTGGAGTGGACGAGAAGAGTGTAGAGCTCCGTCGTCTTGGCGATGGTGGCAATAGGAGCCGCCTCCAGGTGCTTCTCCTCGTATTCGCCGGTCTTGGGGTTCTTGTGGTTGAAGATGAAGTGGACCTTGTTGGTAGAACCGCACTTGTCGGGGCCGAACATGATGACGTAGGGGGTCGTGTTGCTGAACTCTTCCTGGTGGAGAGCCTTGTTCTCACGAAGAAGCTTCATGTAAGCACCGCCGCACTCCAGACCCTCTGAGCCGAGATATTAGCACGCGAACTCTTTAACAATTTTGGGGTTGAAAGCTTACTCTGCAGCTTGACCTCGTATTGGACAACCAAGGTCTTGCCCTTGTTGTCAATCTTCTTGGGGAGCTTAGCGGAGATGGCATGGTGGGCAGCCTTGTCCTTGACAACAAGACCCTTCTCACCCTCCATTCCCTTCAAGACATAAGGCTCCTCAACTGCCCATTCACCAACGTAGGCCCATTCCTCGTCAGTGCCTGTGGTTTCCTTCTTAGCATGGGAAGGCTTCCATCGCTCCTCCCAGCCGTCGGTGAACTGCTCGATGAAACCGGTAGAGGACTTCAAAGTGGTGGGCTATAGCAGTAAGAGTCAGCGATCACTGCTCGACGACATCACATATCATGGGCCTATAGGTGGTGACAGAATACAAGATATAAAACAGGACTCTGGAATTGGAGGAGAGGAAGTAGGATAAACATACAGTGAAGGTGGGCAGCTCAATGGATGAGCTGGTGGTGGGCGACTCCTCAGCAGCAGCCGAGCTTTCCTCAGCATGCACGCTAAAGGCCAGGACGGCTGCAGTGATAGCAGCAGTGAACTTCATTGCGAATGTGGTTGAAATGCAATTCACCCGCAGTGCAAGACAACGGCGAGAGTGTGGGCAGATGCCTGGGGAGGAGGAGTCTGCGACAAGCAGGAGGTTAGAGACAAGAGCGGGCTTTGCCTCTTAGTAGCTTGGTACTGATCGGGAGAATCAGCCAACTACTAGGTGAGAGGTCGAAGAATGCTTTGCTCCCAGAGCTCAGGAAGGAAAAAAGAATATTTCTTCTGAAGATCTGGAGAGGGAGGAAATTGCTTATCGTTGGCCAGATATATTTGTGTCTCCAGTGAAGTCTGTGGATCTTGTTGGACACGTTTCCTTAAGGTCGGTCATTAACGCCGAGAGCAAAGTTCCCCCATGGAAATCGACGAGCTTCTTTTTCTTGCCGAGAATGGGTAGTGCTGGTATGAGCCGCACGGATCAACCAGCTAGCGTCCCAGTAGCTCAAGTAGCTTTATGTATTTCGTGCGTTCTCCCGTGCAAGCCAAAGCTACCTCTCTCTCTAGGTACTGGTCGAATATGGTAACGACGAACTGGACACGCTGCACTAAGCCGACGTTACTTCTCTAGGTCTAGCTGGTACCTGGAGCTACCTAAGAGTTTGGGGGAACCTTGTCCCTTGTTATCGGTGCGGGGTTGGTTTATTTGCTGGTGAATTGATGGCACAAAGCACAAGATGTAACTAAACACACCTCTTGCTTGCCGTTAGGTAAATAGCTACACGCCTTCTGAGAATCAACGGGAACGACAAATTTGAGCCTTCGTTGCTCGAAGAGGAGGAGTAGTTTCTACAACAACTTATATAAGCGTTGGTAGGATAGGGCAGGGCCAAAGCCTTCATCGCCTGGAGTTATCAACTCATCCCATCAGCTTCGTGCATATTTATGTACTCAGCAGCTACATCTGCATGTATTGTCCCGGAAGCTTATTGCTCATTGCAATTGAAGTGGCTTAGGATACAAGTCGGATATCTACATAAGGCAATAGCGATCAATGCTATGCATTCATGCAACTGAAAGCTCTATATATGTACGTCCGAAGACATTTAACCGAGTTTTGCACATTGTCGGCATAGTCCACATTATATGAATACACAAATGTACCATCGTTTGAGTTTAAGGTCAGTTTAGCATTGAAGGCGTTGCTTGTTCAGTAGGATTGCTCTTCATAATCAGAACCTTGGAAGCAACGGACAAGTACCTGAATCTCTCTTCAGCTCTACCGGGCTCGAATGGACACGTGGACAATAGCCAGCAAGCGCAATGGGTAGCACATGGAATCGAACTCTTCGTGGCACGGTAAATATAGAAATTTGTGTAGCCGATGTCTCCGCACCTGATATTGTCTTAACGTTGCATGTGCTTTTGGCAGAAGTCGGCATTGGCCAATCAAGTCGCAAGTATAACACCGGATATTTCAATTTCATTAGCCTCGTCCAAGTTTGCGTTGCTCCGTCCATCTTCGATGCTCCGTTCTGCTGGTATACTGGGCTCTACTATTTACCGAACCACCTGTTATAGCAAACCCGAAAAGTAGTTTACCCTACTAAAGGCCACCTTGAACTTTCGATCCGCATCCTTGCAGGTTGCCGACTAAGCGGTTGTTCCGCCTCCGGAAACCATGAGCGGTGCTGTAGACCTTGAAAATGGGGACGGCAACCACCACCTCGTGACATCGGATAACCCCGACCACCCAGCAAACCTTATACCGTCTCTATGCGCCAAATTCTGGACTCTGGGTTGGGTCACGGGTACTGGGGGAGGATGCTCAATTCGGGACGAGTAAGGCTGATCCTTTAATCTTGAGAGTCTTATTTCCTTTTTCGATTTCCACGCGTCTCCCAGGATGAGGGCAAAAGCTTATCGTTCGCTCCCCTGCATCTCAGCGACCTGGTATATATCGCGCCGTCGGGCGTGCAGAAGGAGCTGATGAAGAACACGGACATCTACGTCCTCGCCCTCTCGAGACAGATGGACCTGAAGAACCGGGTCTACCTGCGCTCCCCGCCCTGCGGGAGGCCGTCACAGTGCACGCCCCTGTTCCTCGCGGCGTTCACGAAGCGAGGCGCCGGCTGCTGCATCCACACCCACTCACAGTGGGCGGTGCTGGTGACGCTGATACTCGAGATGCAGGGCCCCGGGAGGGACAAGCTCTTCGAGATCAACAACATCGAGCAGATCAAGGGTTTCGGACGGGGATTCCAGAAGCAGGGCAACCTGGGCTACCACGACACCCTGCGCATCCCCGTCATTGAGAACACGGCCCACGAGGAGGATCTAACCGAGTTTCTCGAGGAGGCCATGGATAAGTACCCGGACACATATGCTGTGCTGGTCCGTCGGCACGGCGTCTACGTTTGGGGTGACAATGTCCACAAGGCGAAGACGATGTGCGAAAGGTGAGCCGCTCCTGTTCTCGTGCCCCGTAATAGGGGTAGTATACTAACTGTATGCTTCGAAAAGTCTCGACTACCTATTCCAGCTGGCCGTCGATATGAAGAAGCTCGGCTTACCATGGTTAGCTGATATTCCCCAGGTTCTTCCCTCCTCCAAAAGGTAAGACATAAAATAGTCTGGGTAAAGGCACAAGACAAGACGAGCGGGACGTCCGTGATTCACGACAGAAAGATCAAATATCGGATTGGTCAATAGAATGCTCATATTATCGCTTCCATTAACTTGATTAAGTGTGTAAACCCGCCCCTCGTGTTCCCATTAAACATATCATGCCATTCATGTACATATTAAGTATGAGTGGTACATATTCAGGTCACGGCTCTTTCAGATTCACAACAACCCCGTTCCACTTTTGATAAACTGCTTAGAGGGCGAAGAAGGCAGCCACGAGACCAAGGAGTCCGGTGGCGCCGAGGGGAGAGAATGGCATGGCGCCGGCGTTCGGCGCATCCGTAGGCTCGTTCTCGGAAGCGCCTTCGGTCTCAGAGGCGGAGCCGCCGCTCGCAGTCGGGGTAACGGTGGTCTCGTAGGTGGACGAGCCCGAGGTGACAGTGGACACTGAGGGGGTGGGGGTGGCTTCGCTGCCGCCCTGGCTGCTACCGCCGGTGTTGGTGGGCTCTCCCGTGGGCTGTCCCGTGAAGGTCGTCGTGAGGTAGTGCTGATCAATGCAACTCTGCACACACTGCCCGTACGCCTCGTTGTCCGCCTTGCTGCCCCTGCCCTGCGGACAGTCGGCGACGCAGGAGGTCGTCTCGTTCACCGCCGTCGCGTCCGGGTTGGGCACAGTGATGCAGTTGGCCTTGCAGTTGACGTCGTCTGGATCGCCTGTTTTTAAGATTCGGCTCGTCAGTAAAGAGAATCTTCCTGGCAGATAACGGAACGCTTCTTTCCGTGGAGGGCGGTGGGTACTCACATGCATCGATACATTCGATCATGTCAGCCTGCAGCGACTCCTCCGGCGTCGGCTCCCGGGTCGTCGTGGCGGACGTGACTTCCGTGGAGACGGCAGTGCTGACTACGCTGGTGACAGACTCGGTGGTCTGCGCGTTGGCGGCGAGAGCAAAGACGCTGGCTACGATGGCGGTGGTGAAGCGCATTTTGACTATGTTTCGAGGGTATCTGATTCCGGTTTGGTATGATTATATGTAATTACGGTAGGGTATGATTAGATCGGGTATGTATATGTATTATATAACGAGCGGAAGCGAGGCTGTCGGTATGTGATTATATATCGAGATGAGCGAGAGTCACGATACACACACAGGATCAAGGAAACAGGGCAAGAAACATCGACGGTTGCGGATGAGAGGAAGGGAGCGTGTGCTTATATAAGTGGTCAGACAGAGCGCGCTCCCTGCTTGGCGAAGGAAATTTTGTTATTATCCTTGTGTGAAGAAGTGAGACGCCTGCGTCCGGGGGCAGCCCTGCCAGCCATGCATCAAGATCCGCCAGTCAGAGAGAAGCATTCATTCATGTCTGGGGCAGCCAGCCATCGTGACCTGTACTTCGCCCTCGACCCAATGGAGGCGAACCTGCTGGGCTGTGGGATTGCGCCTCGGACAAGGCTAGTAGTCCGGGCTAGAGGCCCTCCGCGATTGGGCCTCGCGTCCCCCGTCCGACCCCGCCCGCTCATTGGACCTTGGTGATGCGTAGCCGGCTTGGCCTGCGTCGAAATCACGCATATGGACTGGTGTGGCTCAGGACTCCAGGTACATTTAAAATTACGAGTGGTGTCTTTTCTCATGCAGCCAATGACTTTCGTCTCCTTTCGTTACCTGATCTACGAGGCCCCGGGCTATCAAGCGCCTGGTAACTCGCTAACAGTGAGTGGTAATAACGAAAAAGAAGAAAAGGGGCAAGAACCGTGGCGACGACAGACAGCAAAGAATGATGCAAATAATCGCGGAAGCCAATGCGGGATCCTGTGCGAGGCCCCACCCAACCGACGAACAACGACGATGTCGTCCTCCTCCCGAGTCCCATGTTTTCTGGTAAGTTCGGTCAGATTCTCGTTGCCGCGCATCCGTGCTTGCCCGTAGTGGATATGGGGGCCACTTATTACACTGTACAGAACCGAACGGAATGTGTGGGGAAGGGGGTCTTGTCCGGACACGAAAGCATTGGTGATCGATGGGGTGTCGATGGGTCAATGGGTCGACACGCTAAAAACTTGTTATTCTTGGCTTCCGAGTTAGAGTCACGATACAGACACAAGACAACATATTGACCTTGTCTTTGTCTGCATCTGGGCCTGACCTCCTATGTATGTACGTAAATCGGCAGAAGAACTTGTCGCCAAGAGAGAGATGATCGTGGTTCATTTTCGTCTCATGCCGCGAAACGAGATGTCATTCGTTCCGCTGCATTTCAGGTAAAACCTGTCAAATGTGGCTGCCCGTTTGTTTAGCAGTCAATCTTTCAGTTGGAGGTTGGAGGCAGCGTGGTGAATCCGTCGTTTTGCATACACTGCTAATAACCACAATGGCGTCCAGTCTCATCAGTCGAGTGGAGTTCGAAATCTCCACCTCTCGGTACTTCCAGCTGAGAACCCTCCCCGGGGGTGGCAGGTAAATTGCAACTAGGCAAACCGGCACCCCAGTTACAAATGTATGACTTAATACAATAACCTCTTAATATTTCGACCTGACTTTTTAACTGTTAAAAGTTTTAAAGGTTATTAATTATCATAACCGCTTTAAATTTAGTTAAAGACCCTATGTCAAGATGTATGGTTAAGTGAACTATATGGGTATATTAAGGCTGGACGGGTAACAGTCTGCTAAAAGTTGCAATTTATCTGCCACCCGCATGCCTCCTCACACCGTGACGGAGTTGCTGAAAAATACTGGTACTACGAAGGACGAGCAGAGCGAAAACTGGTCTCGAAGCGGCTCCCCATGAATGTTACGGGACTCGAGAACATTTTTCTCTTTCGCATGACGACGCTCCACCGCATGCCGCGTAATGAGTGTGCGTTCGCAGGGTGGCAGATTGTGGACAAAATAACTGTTACTCCTTACTCTCAACCCCTTTAAGCTTCTGCAAATTGATGTCAATGGATAAGCCATCTTATATCTGCTGACTTCGGAATACATTACTTAACAAGTTAAGACTAAGCAAATCGGCAGTATCTAAAGGATCTTTTAAGCGTTTTGGTTGAATTTCTACATTCTTTGCCAACAGTTGCAGCGGAATAAGCTGTTCCGAAGCAGTGTGGGGGGTGTCAATTATTTTCTACACAACCTGGGTGGGTGCGGTGCACACAAGCGGAATACGAGTTGTAGTTGCGTTGTTGCATGGTCGATCTGGACACTTCTCTCAATGCCCCCACCCCCATCTCCACCCATCCCATCGTCTTGTTGTGACGATCTTTTCGGCATGCAAGCTTTTTGAACCTTTTAGGCCTTGTTGGTAATAGAAAGGGGGGGATTGTTTTCAGGGTGTACTACATCGTAAGAGTAAATTTAACATTCAAATTTGGTGGTATTATTGATAGATATTAATTAGATAATTTTTTAATATTTTTATTATGAAGTTTATAGTTCCGCTTTGATGTATAATATGATTATTATTCGATTCGGATTATGCTAACGCTTATAGGAATTCAAACATTAATATAGTGATAGCGTTAGATCTAATGCTTGGGGGGTACCCGACAGGGATGTTAAATTTGGCCTGGTACTCAGTAGATATTGCTGGCTACGAGACCACCTAATACTTTATGCATCGACGATCGATCCCTTCTTTATTTAGCCATGGTAGTGCCCCCGAAGGCTCGGGAGAGCCGTTGACATGTGATGCGTCTCGACCACTCTTTCATCATCCCCAATCTACCTATACTGTATACGTCACGTTTCTTTGAACAAAATAGCAATAATCTGTGCGTTGACTTCACAGGACATTGACCTAGAACATGCAGAGGAGCCTTCAGATACGCAGTTCCCCATTTCCAGTCCGGCGATAGTCTAGGTCTCCGGAACACCTAGTTGACGGAACACTCAATCGTGGTTCCTATGCGGATGAGTTGCTCGCCATCGCAGCAAGAGATGCACGACGTCAGCGTGACAGTTTACGCATCCACACGGCTTCAAAGAAACCGCGTAAAAAGCCAGACAGCAATAGAAGGCCTATGTAGAAGTTAAGTATAATCCCAAAGATCAGGCTCAGTCGACTTTGGCTTCCAATTTGGATCTAGAGATGATCTATGGCTAAGTAAAGCAGATGTATCACGGTCTAGACATTGCCATGAATCTCATTCCTGAAATCCTCTAGCGCTCAAAGCTTTGTAGACGGAAATCCCTCGTCTGTGCTGATATCATCAACTCGTATCCGTGCGCCTCATAACCATCGTCACTCGTGAACGAATGCTTCCCAGGTGGGAAGGCCGGCATTCAGAGGGCGAACTCACAACGACTCCTCGACCTTCTTGAGGCACTCGGGGAATTCCTTCCAGTCATACATAATGACCTTGGCACTGCACTCCTCGGTAAGAAGCTTGGCCATCTGCTCCATCTTCTCGGGGCCATCCTCGATGCCGTAGACACCGACGTAACCGATCAGAGGGATACCGGCACGCTTTGCGGCAGTGGCGCCACTCTTGCTGTCCTCTACGGTGACACACTCCGAGTTCTTGACACCGAGCTGCTGGCAGGCGTAGTTGTAGATGGCCGGGTCGGGCTTGCTGGACGGAGGGTTCAAGCTGGTGGCGGCACTGTAGACGTGCTCATCGGGGAAGTAGTGGTCGATGCCGGTCTTCTTCAAGCTGGCAACGACACGCGGCTTGGCCGAGGTGCTGACGACGGCCATGGGGTAGCCCTGCTGCTTGAGGTTCTCGAGCTGCTCGGGGACGCCAGGGCAGGGCTGGCACTTCTCGCTCAGCTTGGTGGTGACGGCACCGAGCTCACGGTCGACGTAGGCATCCACCTCTTCAGGTGTCATGGTGAAGCCATGCTTCTTCTGGAGGCCATTGAGCATGCCGCGGAAGTTCTGGCCGACGAAGTCTTCAAGCAGCTGCTCAACGGTGTAGCGTTCGGGCTTCCCCCACTTCTCGAGGACCTCATTGGTCAAGTCGGTGCAGGCCTCAAAGGCCAGATGCTCCGACAAGCAGAGAGTGTTGTCGCAATCGAGAAGGATGTACTTGGCCTGTGGAGCATAGCTTATTAGAGTGCCCACTTGAAAACATGGGGATAGCGCTCATTCGCCAAGGCGATCCATTCGTGACTTACACGAGGCATGGCGGGATGAGTTCTGTAAGGTGAGTGATGGGAATGAATGGAAGCTGTTGTGGGGGTTGGTTTGGCGAAGATGGCAGTTGCTGGAATAAGTCCGTAGAATTCGCAACTGTTTATTTGTTATCCCAGAGCTTGAAGGAATGGTGTATCAGGCCAAACGGTAGGATCGTGAAACCGGCGTAGCTAAAGGGAGCAGTAAATAAATAGAAAGAGCCCCTCGTTCAGATGTCGGGAGAGCGGGGCTCTGTGATTTTGGTGAGCTGGTCTAGGTAAATCTAAGCGGGGTTGCCGCACAGATCTGCGACAAGGATGCGAGCTCTATGCCAACCAACTCTAGGCTAACACCAGCACTGGGCAAGCACATGTTTAATTGGGAGAAACTGGATTCAATACAGTATCTGCGTGGACCCGATACTAGCTTATCTCTTCAAGACACGCCTTAACAGAAAAAGTCGTGACAACATATGCGATAATAACAATATGATGATAGCGGAAACACTCAACCTTAGAGCAAGTCGATAACATCATCGCAACAACACAATCAAGTACACACCAACTACCGGTACCTGCCATTGAAAAACGCTGAGAACAGCCATCAGCAAAATACACACATACACGTCCTCAAGCCATAACCATGACGTGGATATCCAAGTCTACTACAACCTTTGGCTTCATTTTATTAGCGCATGCGTCAGTAACCCACGCCTTCGCCTATACCTGCCTATCCCGTCCAGATACCAAATACTGACAATAGCTTCCAACTCCAGCTGCTACTCTGCCCACGAGCATGCCGCACTCCAATCGCATCGAGCCGCATCTCTATCTTCCCTGACGACTTCCCAGGCTGGCGTAACTACGTCCCTTCCAGTTGATATTACAATCGAGACCATTGTCGGGACACTCATTGTCTGTCTGGGGCTAGTGCTAGGAACCTCGAGACTACGGCCCATTCAGTGGCGCGTATGGGCTGGTCAGATCGAGCGGGAGGGTGAGGCCGGGTTCACTAATAGCAGTGGGGAGGTCGAGAAGGACTACGTGGGCAATCCCTACCGCCTCTTAGAGAGCCGGCCCGGATTTGTTGATATCCGGAAGCAAAGAAGGGAATTCGCTGAATGGGTCAAGAGGCAGTAAAATGTTGTCATGGAAGTAAGAGAGAAAAGGCTCTCACGGGGAAGGGGGAATGGATAGCTCCTGAACCTGCCATAAGTTCGTGCAGCCGGCTTCAGAAGGCCTGTCGGTTGCATGAAGCTATATACATCAACGCTCAGCTCAATAACCGTCTTCAAAGCGAGTCTATCCGAGGTGGGCGTTACCCGTACACTCTACAGGTTCCGTGCGGAGAGAGCTATCTGCATCTGTATCTGCACCTGCCATATATATATGGAACAGTGTGATGGAATGTATAAAGGGCGCTCCTTCTCTCGAACCTTCAGTCTCCAAACGCGCAGGCAGAAGCCACTTCGGGGGGTCGTCGATCAAAATGTTTCTACTTTAGCACGTACAAGTTCCCGCATACTCATCCTCGCCGGTTGGAATAAAGCAGCTGATCGGGGTGGTCCCGCTAGTACGGCACAACTACGAATGACTTAATAGGGGGGTAGCAGAAGGACCATGTCATTTTCCCGGCGTTTCGAGACTCCCTCCCGGGAATCGACTGTACAATTTCATCGGGGTCAACCCAGCAGCTCTTCTTCGGTCCGCGGAGCATCTGACCGTGCCATATTCTCTACCCCGGAACCAGGAAATACTTACCAGGGACATTACAGCTCTGCAAATGTACGACAGGCTAGGAGTTCGTCACGTACCAACATGAGGGCTCGTGCCAGTCCAATCGTGTCATCTCCCCAGCTTCCAGCTCATCCTGCTAATCAGAGACTCTCTCTACGTCCGTCTCCCCTCCGAGCTTCTTCAGCCAATGCAAGCCACGAAACGGAAGGCCAACAGGATGAAAGGTCCGAACAGAGACTGTCGGAAGACGCGGATGCCCTGAACGAGATAATCATGGCAATTGATATGAAGAACAATGGAAACCTTGGCTGCTCCTACTATATCACTGTGCAAGAGACGCTGTTTTTACTAGAAGATGTCGCAATGGCTGGCGTCGAGCTAGTCGAAACCCTCCTCCTTCACGCCAATCCAACAACAGTGCTCATTTCTTCGAGAGCGCCAGACAGTCTCGCTGACTACCTTGAGCGGGGTGCTCAGGGGGTTGATGGGAACCGAGGTGAGTTGGAGATTGCCGACTACAGACGAATCGCTACCGACTCCAGTTACAGGCGATCTACCAGGGGCGTATGTCTTGAGGACGCTCAATTCGGCTGACTTTGGCTATAAGAGTGGCAGAGATAAGCTCCTAGGTCTCAACATTGGCACGAGTGGTGAACAGAAAATACTATTCACCTCAGTGGCCGATGATCAGATGGACGGGGAGGATGAATACAATGTTGGTGAGGGCTCTAAACAAGGGCGCTTGATGAAACTGGGGACTTCGATTAATCTCGACAGTCACATCACGGTTAGTGGTCGTGTTCCAACAATTCCGTAGCGTCTTTTCTGACACATAGTAGATTGGCTGTGCCGGAGCAGTTCTTGGTGATATTCAACGCAGGAGAACTGCTCAGTATCTACCAAATGACCCAGACGCCCTGGTAGCGTTTCGGATCCGATCAGTCGAGATGTTTTCCCTCTTCAACTCAATGTTTGTCAATGCCGATACTCTAGTGTCTCTCCAGATCCTGCAGTCTGAGTTCCACCCGAACAGCCACCAACGTGGCCCAGCCAACTCGACTTCCGGCGCCAAAGAAAGCTTGTCTGTCTACGGATTATTCCACCATCTGGCTTGCACGCCACAGGGGAGATTGAAGCTCCGGCAGATCTTGTTGCGCCCCAGCCTTGACCTAGATCTTATCAAGGAACGACAAAAGACCATTTCCTTCTTCCTCCGGCCTGGGAATGCTGACGCTGTATCTGAGCTCCAGAAACGCCTGAGAAAAATCAAAAATATGATTGCTTGCGTGGCGCTTCTACGAAAGGGCATCGATAGCCCTGGGCGAAAGGTCTCAGCGATGAACAATGTTTGGGCTTCCCTGCAACTATTTGCGGCACACAGTCTACAACTGAGAGATGTCCTTCGCGTTATGCCCTGTTCCGAGAAGATACTAATCATTAGGAAAGTAAGTCCAGCCCTAGGCTTCGAAGGAGCAGGCTCTTCATTAATCGGTTACAGGTTATCGATGCGATCAATCCACTCCATATTTCCCAAGTGGGCGAACTGATCACTCAAACCATTGATTTTGAGCAGTCTGCCGAAAGAGGACGCACTGCAGTAAAGCACGGCGTTGACGCAAACCTCGATGAACTAAAACGGAGTTACGACGGCATGGAGCCCTTCCTTACCGGAGTGGTTAAAAAGTTACGAGAACAAGTCCCCGAGTGGGCAACGGGATACGTGGAGAACTGCACCTTCATCCCGCAGCTTGGATTTTTGACTGTCGTATCGCTTAACCCGGGCACTGGGAAGAGTAACTACAATGGCGAAGGCTTGCAGGATATCTAGGAGCACATGTTTGTAGCCGAGGGTGCCGTGTACTATAAGAATCGACAGATGAAAGAGATGGACGAGCAGTTTGGAGATGCATACTGCATGATCATTGGTAAGATTTTCAATGTCTGTCACAGAGCCTCTCTAGTCCTAACTCGTTCAATTTGCAGATCGAGAGATCGAAATCATCCATGAGCTCGGGGTAAAGGTTCTGGAACGTGAAGAAGATATCGTTGCAACATCAGAGATCTTAGGCGAGCTCGACAGCTTGCTTGCTCTAGCGGTGGGTTCTGGTTTATACAATTGGGTTGCACCGAAAATGATGGACGAGAATATCATCCATATTGAGGGCGGCCGCCATCCTCTTCAGGAGCTCGTGGTGCCATCATTCATCACCAATGACTGCCACCTCTCCGGAGGCACCAATGAGGCAGACCAAAACCTTGGAAGCGAAGCAGAATCGAGCGGCAGGCGCGACTTTCAGGAATACCCCAGTACCCTTGTCCTGACCGGTCCAAACCACTCTGGCAAGAGTGTCTATATCAAGCAAGTGGCCTTGATTGTATATCTGGCGCACATTGGGTGTTTCGTACCAGCAGGGCGAGCCCGCATCGGCCTTACGGACCGGATCCTTACCCGTATCGCGACGCGTGAAAGCGTATCAAGAAATGAAAGCGCATTCTCAATAGACTTGCGCCAAGTCGCTTTCGCCATGAACTTCGCCACCCGCCGGAGTTTGGTTCTCGTGGACGAGTTCGGCAAAGGTACCAACAGTTCAGATGGAGCAGGTCTAGTGACAGCACTGTTGAGTCACTTTTCAACACTGGGCCCTAACAGACCTAAAGTCCTTGCTGTCACTCACTTCCACGAGATTTTCGAGAATCACTTCCTGGAGGAGAGCCGGGATGTTGCTTTTGCTCATATGGACATTCACATCGATTTCGATTGCCCCGCGAAGGAAGACCAAGTGACTTACCTCTTCCAACTGGTGCCTGGTCGCAGCCTATCCAGCTTTGGCACGAGATGCGCGGCGATGAACGGCATCGACGAAGCAGTAGTGCACAGGGCAGAAGCAATAATGCTCCTACTGGTACAGAATGAAGATCTCGAGGTTGCATGCTCTAAGTTATCCGATACCGAGACTCAGAGGCTCGAGGACGCAGAAGCTGTTGCCCGGGCCTTCCTCGAAGAAGACATCATGGCAACACCGAGAGGGCTGAGCAGATCAAACAGTTCTAGTTGGTTTCGTAGTATTCTCACCCGGGTCCTGTCGGGTGATTCTACAGATGATACAATGACAGACATGTCTTAATTGCCTACTATGGGGTATATAGTCTGCAGGCAAGGTCCCGCGGCTTCTTCTCTGTCGTACGCTGCACTTGGGGACTGATAATGTCAGGGTCAACCTGAGGTTACGCCAAAGTCTGGGGCGGAGGCGTATATAAAGGCTGTCCTTTTCCAATACGTTGGAGAAGGATCGGGTTCTAGATTGGTGCCAATATTACGAGAGTTATTTCCTTGCAACTTTGGCCTCCCATCATTAACATCGGGCCGCATTTGGAGGTCCTTACGGAGAAGCACCTAGAGCTAAAGAGTGCCTCTTAAAGACTCAGCTATTTGAACTAAATAGCCGCTGGGCTAAGACAACACTTGACGACCTATCTAGAACAGGGCGATATATCTGTCTTCACAACTAAATTTAGAAGGTATGAATACTACCACGACGGGGTTCAGGGGTAGGGCGGCTTTATATTTTCTGACAGGCTTCGAGCGGTTAGCCTTATCAAGGCGGGCTGTGCCACATGCGAAACAGAGTCGCCATTCAGGGATTGCATTCCTTTCTGTCGCCGCCTCTTCATCGCCCAATGAGGGAATCTAGTCCGACTTGAGCCCCATCCGTCCTAAAAGATATAACCTGTGCTAATTCTGAGGCCACACATAAATGCACATACTACGGGATCAAGCAAAAAGAATTGAATAGCTCGAAGTAGCGGTACCTTCCACTATACAATATAGGTTTAGCCTACCTATGGATAATATCCTGACCATTTTTCAATGTGCTAAACGAGTCTTGCATGCGCTTGCAAGGCTCCTTGCTTACTATGCAGGCCCTGGACACAATCGTTAGGCCACCTGTGACTCCGAACGTGTATCTAATCGCCATTATATCTTCATATTCATTACTTACGGAAATTAATATTAGTAAAATCAAATAATTATAAAAGTTTTTTGTCTTCAAAATGAATAACCTTATCGTCGTTAGCCGGATATGGTTGTTCAATTTTCATAATATAACTCCTGAATACCTTAAGGGGTGGCCCGATTGTTTTGTCCAGAGCCTGCTCCGGTAGGGTGAGTGACCTGGCAGTGTTCCAGGGCTTACCCAATACCCTAGTAACTGTCACAGCCCCTGGGCCGATGGTCTGCGAGGCCTAGGCCTACAGCCTAACGCGACGCAATGAACCCGTATTCTACCATCCAGCTGCAGCAGACACGAATTTCAACTCCGGATCAAGATAAATAATCTCCCATTCTGTCAGCCGCTAGGTATTACGAGATCCATGAATCATATAGCCGACACGACACATCAACAGTCGCTAAGTGCGGGGACAGCCAGAGGAGAAGATGGACTTCATTTTCCGGGGCAAGTCCTCTGGCTGGAAGAGAGCAGCTATAGTCAACTGCATCGTCCTCGTCTCTATGTCGGCGACATTGCTAGCTTGCCTCATTAGAGCGGCGGTACGAGTGGGCAGCATCGACAAGACATTGTTTTTCTACGAAGATAAGTGTGAGGAAGGCAGCGTCTCCTATGTGAACACCGCTCTCCATCTGGTTATCAACATTGTCTCAACAGCTGTGGTAAGCTCGATCTGGCTGTAATCCCTTCATGCTCCAGTAGAAGGATGAAATTGGGGACCTGTGACTCCTTCATGTAGAAGCCGTGCTGACCTTGTGTCCTACAGTGAGTTACAGCCTTCGAGAGCTTCAGCCCATGATAGACTGGGGCTTCAGCGCACGGCAGCAATCCCCTGAAACTGACGGCGCCTCTCCCCAGAACTACCTTAGACAAGGACCTGAACACTAACTATTTGGCTATCTTAGGCTTGCCTCAAGTAACTTCTTCATGCAAGTCTTGAACTCGCCATCGAGAGAGGAGGTGGACTTACAACACCGGAAAGGCTCCTGGCTCGGGATTGGTGTGCCCTCAGTACACAATGCATTCCGCGTTTCAAGATTCAAAACTCTATGCTGGGTGCTTATGCTTCTCAGCTCAATCCCCATCCATCTGCTATTCAACTCTACAATCTTCGCAACGGATTATAGGGGTACTGACTTTCATTTAACGATTGGCACCGAAGACCTCGTCAATGGAGGTGGCTACTTTCCCCCGGGAGCAAGTCTGGCCCGGGCCGGAGTGTTCATATGGGGAGGCGGCGCAACTGGAGCCAATGGATACGGTCAGAAAACAAATATCACGGAATATTATGATGCCGACTCAGAAACCATGCGTAATATCACCGTCTCTTTTAAGGGTGCCGGTCAATGGGACAGGCTCGACATAAATCAGTGCAAAGAGGAGTACATGAACTGCCAGGGACTGAAGAAGCACCAGAACGTTGTCTTAATAGCCGACCAACCAGGTGGATGGCTTCGAGATGACTTGTGAGTCACACCTCATCATCACGTTCGCATTCGTCTGGCGTTTGGATGCAAGATCAGCCTAGTTACCTATCCGGGTCTGGGACTTTACTCCCGGCGTGCACCGTGGACAGACATTCACAGCACCCATTTTGAGTTCTGAGAACTCATGGCACGCAAACAGCTAATCTAGTGTGTTCAGATGGCGCCTGAACAACAGTGAATTGACACTGTGGGATCGTTTGGTCCCCCCGAACCGACCTAACCATTTGTTTTTCGGCACGCTTTGCAGAATGGAGGCACAGTGGAGGTTCGGAACCGGGTCACTATTTTGCTACAATGAGTGTGATGCGGCAATGGGTTTCGATGAGTCCTCTTCTTCTCTGATCAGTATGTCGGGGCCATGGTCTTATTCTTTCTTTAGCGGTTCCAACCATATGATTTCTTCCGACGGCTGGGATATGGAATCCCAAAGTTTGAATCCGGGCTCTGATAGACTCTCTATCAAGTATTGCCTAGCAGAGCCACTTGAAGCGATCTGCCAGGTTGGGTTGTCGCTAACTCTACTGTTGGCGGTAACTATCTGTGTCGTCGTTAAGACTATCACCGCAGTTCTTGTCACGATAGTCCTCAGTCGCCACCGCCAAATTCCTTTAGTAACTCTAGGCGATGCTATCGCGTCATTTATTGAGAAGCCCGATAGAGTCACGGCTGGGCTTTGCACAAATGGGCAGTTGGAATTTCGAAAGGCGTTAAAATCAAGTCATGGCTACCTTCTGTCAGGTCCGAGGGAGTGGCAAGTGCAGCGGAACCGCCGAGCTTCGGCTATCCCAGTCTCGGTTTGGGTGACCAGTTATGCCCTTTTGGCAATCTCCATCGGCTTCTGTGCATCCTGGACCGTGAAGGCATGGATGGATATAGGCTTGTGAGTGCTATATCACTCTGTTTTCCAGCGTCTCCGCATTCTAACTTAGGCTGATAGCCGCGGGGGCGTCATCGGGAGCGACCGGAATCCGTTTTTGGGTGAAACGTTCACCTTACTCAGTGGGGTCCTAGTTGCAAATAGCCCCCAGCTTTTACTGTCTTTCTGTTATCTGACTTACAACAATATGTTTACTCGTCTGCAAATGGCGCGAGAATGGGCCCTGTTCAGTTGCGACTACCATCCCCTGAGGGTTACTGACCCAAAGGTAAGGTGAAGTTTTCACTCTTCCCCGTACATCGCTGAGCCCTGTGTCTAGGGAGAGCAATACTCGACGTATAGATTACAACTCCCTTATAAGTACAGCTTGCCTCTCATGGCCATATCCGCCTTCCTTCACTGGCTGCTATCGAACTGTATCTACATATTTGTGTCCACCGGAGGTGAGCGGCCCTTGATTGCGTATAACGACGTAAAGCTAATTGCAAGGAACAGGCTATTTTGCCTCGTTCACTAGCCGTTATGCACCTGATCCGAGTCTACCACCTACCACCGTCACTATGATAGGATACTCTGTTTCGTCTCTCTTTATTCTTACGATCATCTCTCTCATCTTAATATGCATGCCCATCGTCCTGAGTCTGAAACGCCTTCCTATCAACATGACCAACGTCGGCAGTAACTCTCTAGCAATTTCTGCAGCGTGCCACGTCTCGCCGTTGTCATACGCCGTTCAGAAAACCCCGGTTCTCGATACTCCCGGTTCATCGGAGTTGGACTTGTTCCCGCCCCCTTACGCGGCCATAGAGCTGCGCAATTGGACAGGAGCCGATGGATATGATGACGACCGAGGCGGTATCCATCTGCATAAGACGGCCGATCGCGTCTCATCGAAGCATTCTCTGATATCAAAGACGGCCAGCGAAGAGGATGTCGATGCTGGTGAAAGCGTCTTCGCGAAGCTTTCAAGAAGTAAGCTCCGGTGGGGAGTGGTGAAGATGCCTCCGAGCTGGTACGAATTCGACGACGAAGTACAGGTGGAGCACCTCAGTTTTGGTGTTCGTGAAGACGATGTTTCACCACCAGTTCCAGGGCATTGGTACGCGTGATACTATATTAGAGTGAGGCTAAGTCGAGGTGGCGCCAATTGTACGATTTAATACGCGCAGGCTAGAGTAATGTCTTCTATCTTTGCCTCTAGTTGGAGTTCGTCGTCGACTTTTCTAAGATCTTTAGATAGAAGGTGAGGCCACGCTGCAACACTGGAGGAGGCAATCGTCAAGGATTCGTATAGAAAAACGTATAGACAGGGCTCAATCAAGAATCGAGGAAGTCTCAAGGTATGTCATAAGTGATTATATTCACTATATCCGAGCTGTGGAATTCCTGCAACAAACCCTGCGCACAGAGTAACAAGTGATAGGCGTGGCGGCGGGTGTGAGTGGCTTTACACGAGACCAAAAACAATGCAAGAAGTCATGTCCAACTATATAGGCGTTGCGAAGATTGATTTATACGCAAATAGGTGCCTGCAGGCAAGCCACGGCCGATCCCGCCAACGTGAATTGCGGTGGGCCTTTAATCGCTACGGCCGCAGCCGACGACAACACCACGACGTCTGAGTGTTTCGTACACTTTCGCCCCAGCGGACACCGGCATCAAATTAGGACTGCTCATGGCATTCACCTCTATGGAGATGGTGCCATCTATGACGCTCGCTCCCTACGTGTTACGTCTATGCCAATCCAAAAACGATTAGCATATGATGATTGTCACCTTAAGACTATCCATTGGATATTCCATAGTAGAAGTTGTATACACAAGTAAAGAGTTGTTGCCCAATTACAAGCCCCGGCCAGAAGCGGTTAGTCACAAGATACCAGAAGTACTGACACTATAAGGTATAATGATTATCAACAGCGTTAATAGTCTACTCTGTTCGAGCTGAGTACTGCTTAATCAGTTTAAAATAAAGGAACACTAGGTTCACCATCCTCTATTAATGAGTACAATCCAAATGACACATTCTATTGATTCCGGTCCAAGCAAAGCAAACAAAGCTCCCAAATTAGAGTAATTCCAACTGCTTCGAATTGGTGGTGCCTTGGCATCACAGTAACCACGCACGCACGCAACGTCGGATTTTCTAACTGTCGTAGAATAGGGGTATCTCTGTTAGTCAGCATGCTCCCAGCACCCCGGAATAACCTTATTCCGGTGTGCCCCTAGAATATAGAGAGCTTCCTAGCTACCGCTCCCTAGAGCTCAATTCTAGTCAGACAATCATCACTTCCCACACTCTATGTTATCTTATTTCCCGATCTTCTTGACTGTGACACTAACCATGTATACTCAGGGGTAATGCTCTTCAGCAATGCGTGGGTAACGGGTCTGGGGGGTACTGCGGCATCACCTACGCAATACCCATTTATAAGTAACCATAAGGAGTAGCTCTTTCAAACAGGATCATTTCATATATAGTTAAAAAAAGGCATTTATCCTTGTTGAAACAAATTTCTTATACTAAAAGGCTGTTATAAGTAGCTGTTGCTAATAATAGTTGCTTATGGATAGTAAATTACTTAAATGAAGTAAACATCATCCACGGTTAACCACCCACGCAGTAGGTGGTGGTGCCGCCGATGGGTAACCACGGGTGAGTAATGTCAGACCCTAACGAAGTCCATATCCCCCGGTTCGAACGTCTGCCCTGGCAGAAAACACGAGACATACCAACAGCTAACCCCTGATCAGGTCAGCATCCCCTCAAGGGAAATGGACAAAGTGAGGAATTATCAACTAAACATGCGGCTCGTCTGAGGGCAAGATTTATAGCCCTACAGCTTGAACCACAAAATCCGCTGCCGCATTCGCATCCGAACCGTAGGTTAGATGGGCCGGAGTGATGATAAAGATGCCTGAGCAGACACCGTCACCGACGTTGCAGAAGACCTTCTGATTCTGGACGCCGGGGAGCTTTTGATGTTGGACTAATGCTACGGTCAGCAAGAAGGCTGCATCGGATGTGACAAAGAATGAGCTTACAGGGATCCCCGAAGGTCACCGAAGCCGTGACCTGGCTGGCGACACCGCCTAGCAGTTTTGCGGCATTATGCACAAGCATGGCGCCCTGCGAGTATCCGGACATGACGATGGCCGCATCAGGGCACTGGCCAATCGCCTTCTTGACGAGTTCGGCCCTATTGATCTTTTAGAATACAACTGAAGCTCGAAGCGTATGGGTATATAGTTTTCCCTGACTCACATTTTCATACTTCCCGCCCTGTCGCCAATTTGTATTATTCCTCCTATGCTCGCTGCGTAGTCCACTCCTTGGACAACGAGGTCGGGGACCTTCTTCGCCAGTGCGTTGAAAAACGGCGGCCCAGCCACCAAGCCGACGTTGCCGAGTTCGGTTGTGCCCCGGGCGTAGATGACCACCACGCTCCCGCACTTGCCGTCGTTCAGGTCGTTTCTGGTCGAGCCACCTATGCCGAGCTGGCGGTTCTCGATGCTGTTGGTGACCCCGGTCGGAAAAGCAAGACTGTTGCCGAAGAGGGCAAGGGCGGGAAGGAGATCGGATAAACGCATCTTGATGAATTCGGTTGTAGCGAACCGTAAGAGCTGACGGCCTGAGAGAATGGAGGTGGGAATATAAAGGACGAAGCGAACTGTGGCTGCCTGATATGTTCTCTCGTGAGCTCAACGATGGGGGACTAGGAGACTTTATAGCCATCGCACGTAGATGCTACGATATCGGAGTTGTAATTATAAGGCAGTACAGGTGAGGCCATCATGAATGGCGTCTTGTGATAGAGTAAACTGTACAGAAAAAGCAAGCGGCTTCTCACGATGCTCTGCCTAGTTCCATTTCTCCAATGTGATATCGAAAGCGACAGCACAACTCATCTTGGCGCTCGCAAGCCAACGTCCAAAAAGGCAATCCAAGCGCTACGGCCGAGACGGGGGATAGTCATGGCTCGTGTTTGTCGAGACTAAGTGATGACTGCTCAGGCGACGGCAATCAGCCCGTTCCGCTGTGTCTTCGGCGCCCGCGCTTGCGAATTACCCTTGGTTTCCCCGGACCCAAGGACTCCCGCCCCTATACCAGTGGGAGACGCTCGTAAGTCTGGGCTACCCGCGAGGGCTAACGCCGGCATGTCAAACAAGTTCCAGAAGAAGGTCCACTTCTTACACAGGACGGCGTTAGAGCATTGGCGAGTATCACTGGGGTGGGAGTCTATCCATTCTCAGAAATTAATTGCCCTCATAGCGATGGTTAAGATCAAGATGCGATTGGCTTTCGCTGGACTAGAGGCGGCAGCGATTGAAGAAACGGGCTCAGTTTGTCTTGGTTGTTGTTGCATCTAGGTGGGAGTAGGCTGCATAGATGTAGATAGTGGGCTTTGTCACGCCCACACCTCCGTTGCTCTGGCACCCCCTATACTCAAATTCGTTTTGCCACCACTCATATCAGAACACATGGTAAAGCGGCTTTTGCTTGGTCGGTAATGGCAAGAGAGGTATTGTGAGACCTGAAGGTCTGGACACTCACGGCGAGGTGGCTCGATCAACACATCAGTCGCGTCATATAATGACCGTCTACCTTGGTTTCCTGGATCATATAGGGAGTCCACGTGATCCTGGATAAACAGATCCATTGGCTTGATGTAAAACATTTGTGGGTTCTAGGTACCGTTCCCGCGGTGCCTAAGAACGCCCCAACTTGCCTCTGGCCGTTTCATACTCATATATACTGTTCCCGCGGCTTATAGGTGGACCTCGGGATCTGCAGATTTCGTGGGATAACTATGGCATGTGTCTTTGTATCTGTCTACCAGGCTGGGTGCGGATTTGGCTGGCGGTTAGGTAAGAGGATACAAAATTTATTGGACAATGATGCCAAGGGCTACTTCACACCATGAGTCTAAATGCAGCCCAATATATTACACAACGGATGGAAGCATCGACTTAGAGTACGAGTAGTTCCCTGGCAATGCGAAAAGGATGTATCGCTCGGCGCCATTCTACTCTAATGCTCATTTCTATCCGGGAGGTATGTCGAGTGAATCCCTCTGCTCTAGCCGAAGGCCAAGTGAAGATCTTAGATAACGATCTGGGATGTTTGGCACTGCGAACTACTGTATATAATTACGAAGAAGCCAAGATGAATCCTCTACGTACAGAGATCGAAACAACGCAGTCCACCCCCACGAGGGACCCATGTGGAGTGGATCGACTTCCATCCACCGGCATGGTACGACCGTATGGATGGATTCGGCGATTTGCCGATATCGATATGGATGATCCCGGTGGACCACCGTTTGTGTTTGAGAGTGCATATTTTCCCTAGTAAATATATGGAAAAGTATGTACTTAGCTACAAGACAAGTGACCCCACCAATCCCTGCAGCGGCACCCTAACCTAGCGCCTTAAACCAGCTACTCAACCGCCGAACCCCTAGCTACACAAATGTATATGTAATACCACAGTCCACTTAAGAAGGACAAGTTGGTAATCCACGAAGCTTCAATAGAAATTCCCGAATGAATGACCACCAAAGCCAAAGCCTAATGGATGGATTGAGCTTGGCGGGTGCGTAGCGTATTGCACAACGGGTGGACGTCGGTTGAGTTGCTTCGACCCCTTATCAACAAGATCCGACGAAATGGCGACTATCGTTCTTCAACTTGCCGACATGCCTCGGGAATTCCGCATGAAAGCAAGTGAAGGGTGTTGGAGTCCAAAGGTAGGTGCCCGAACCGTTGCGTAGATCGAGCTTAGCTGAATATGCCGTATTTCCACGAAGGGGAAATGGTGCTCCAAAACGACGAGGACGAATTGAACCCGCCAATAGTTAGATGGGTGGGAAGTCATGAGCTCCTTTAGCTGAAGGACGAAGGCCGATATATCGATTGGGTAAGCTCCAAATGCAAGAAGCGTCGATGATACTCTTCTTCTTGAGGCTACCATCCAGAGGCAGGATATCACGGTGGGGATATTTACATGTGATTGTTAGATAGCCTCGGTGTAACACGATATGTAGGAACTGTTGATTATGCGCCATTGTTGTGAGCCCTATTTGAAGCAAAGGGGCATTGAGGGCGCGCACCACTGATGTATCAGTTAGATATGAAGCTTGAATAGACTGAAGCTGGCACAACAACCTGCGATTGTCATTACATAGGTACCTATCTTCCTCAGCTGGCCCAGGGCATCTACCGTATCATTCCCCAAATCCGGACACGCTAACGCCCGACTGAAGCCTTTTTGTAGCTAAGCGGCGAAGATCCCCCCGGCCTGCTCAATAATCGCCTAACCGAATTTAGTTTACGGCAAATCTAGGCTAGCTATAATCAAAGTCACGCACCATAAATGGAAAAGAAGGCAGCTTGCAGAAGTTTGCTTTAGCCTTGCATTAGCCTTTTCCCTGATTTCGAGCGATACTACGGTAATGCATTAATAGCATATGACCCTAGCACTTCCTCTCCGCTCCGCAAAGAGAAGTTGCGCCGTGCGGCATCTTAAGGGTTGATAACATAGCCGGAATGGCCTTCTTCGCGATGGAGCAAGCCCTCACTGGGTGATAATAACTGCATCACCTCGTTTTCACCGATTGATATACTGAACTTACAAGTTACAACCACGGCCTCTGATTCTCTGTGCCGCCTCTCTAAACCCACCCGGCCTATGTGACGGAGGCTCTTGCCGGATTGGGGCTGCTGTTGGTAGGCTGGGATTGCACTTTAGGTCCGATGGGTATCGCAGCCTTGGGTGGTTAACTAACGGACGAATATTTTCAGGGTGATATTGTGCCCGTGCCGATCATGCCGTTGCTGCGAGTAGCTGCAACGTATGTAGGTAGTAGCCGCTCTTTGTGTATGGGATATTATGCCAACCCAACCATAACAAGCGGTATATGGCTCTGGGCCCTCTTTGTGCCATCAATAACCTTGACGCCCAAGAGCCGAGGCACTTCAAGCATTACCTCGTCGAGATCATGCCCCATTTTTGAGGGGTGACTGCACCTGCGGAGCAGCCGTGGTTAGGACTTTGCAGTTGCGTGTGGCATCGTATCACAATGCAACTTCCCGAATGAAGCGAAATACGGCATTAGGCCACTTATGAATGTATTGCTCGAGCCGCTTTCTATTCACGGCTTTATTTGTCCGGATATACAGAACTTGAAGAAATACATTCCCTCTCTTTTGCTGCCGACATGGTTACGTGGACCGCTCAAGGCAAGATCCAGACCAAAAAAGCCGGTTGTCATCGGTATGGATAACGAACTAGCTGCGTGGGTGGAGATGCGGCATGGTGAGGAACTTGGGAAGCTGGTGCTGAAAGTTCATGAGAATTAGATAGGTTACACCTCCCGGTGTGCCGGAAGAGCACAGCGGTAGCATAAACACTTTCTACGCTGCTCGGTAATCTGAACTCTCATCAGAGTCACTTCTATATACATAGTAATACGATTGGTAATTAAGTTCCAACTTGTCAAGAGGGTGGATTAAATCGCTGCTTCCCAATAACTGTTCTGCTCTTTAAACACCTAGGGGGATAGTGTTCTACCTAGGCGCTTGGGATGTAGGTAAGCAAGGTGGTAGTAAGAATAATTCATACACCTAACGATGGTTTTCTGTGGCCGCAGTATCTTTGTTATACTTCCGCCACCTTGGCAGACTTTGGACGAAATAATTAGGCCCCCTTTCCTTTAACAAAGAAGGTGTGTTAAATTATTATTGTCTTGTGATTTTTTTAGCCATTCCTTTTATCAAAGTTGAAGAATAGCTATTTTGTCAAGAGTCTGGCACTATAGCATGCTAATTCGATATCCCGAGAAGGCTCGCGCAAAGACGACCTGGTAAGTTGGGATGTCTGATACGTATATACCTAGATACAACTAGCCTTGTTTGCCCCTACCTAAATTCAGGGTTCGGGCCAATAATAAGCTTGTGATCCGTCAGCTCCTTCCCGATTGGCACCAGGGACGGTTGAGGCTTAGCGTTTGCGGGGTTTCGTAGGTGTTAATGACGCTATGCAGGGAAGTCGAACTGTTGAATTCATTGCGTCATCGTGATCAGGACCCTAATTTTAGAGGTTGTGGCTACGCCTGGTAACTTCTTGTTTCGAAACCATCGAATCCAGAAAATTCGTTTTCTGTCCCCGCGTCTTCTTCACCTTATCACCAATCTGATTCCCTCTGCAAACCTCCAAACCAACCATCTGCAAGTCATCTCCATCGTTTTCCATCGCCAATCAATCATCTCCAAATATCTCATCGTTTTTCATCGCCTTCGAGGTCCCTTGATCTGACTGCTACGTTCTCATCTTTGTCAGGAACGCACCGTGTTCCTCCACTCGGTAAGTTTTATACCCTTGACCATCACCTCATTTTCCACTACCTGGCTTGGGCTCCATTTCCGCCTCGTCCGAGCCTTTTCTCTTTCTTTTTTGCTAACTCTAGTTCTTGGTCAGATCCCTCCATCGCCATGGATGACATTGATTGGGATCCGTCCAGCGCCCACCAACTCGATGTTGGTTTCAAACTGGCGAATTTCAACAACGACGGCGGTGATGAAGAAGAATATCCCGATAGCGATGACGCTGTGGGTCGCTTCGTATCCGGTGCCGGGGATGAAGATGACGGATTTTACATCCAAACACCCCTGACGCTTCGCGTCTACGCCATAGATCAGGAACGTTTGGCCCGTGCCCCGGAAGAAGTTCGCCAATTCTAGGAGAGAAGGCGTATTCCGCAGGCTGTGCTACAAAGGTATCGCATTGTCAACGGCAGGGTCAAAGGCAGGGTCGAAGAAAGCCGCTCAGGACGGGCTTCTACCGCTCTCCCTCCGGTGTCTCGTCCTGTCTCGCAGCAACAGCAGTCAGCTCCCGGCCCTACTACCGATGTAGGGAGGCTCCGGGAGGAGGCTCGGCGTGCAGTTTCCGATGTAGAGAGGCTCCGGGAGGAAGCTCGGCGTGCAGTTTCCGATGTCGAGTCTGCGAAGGCTTATGCGGCAACGGCACGACGACGACTTGATATCGCTCTTGAAGACGTGCAAAGGTGCAAGGCCAAAGATGAAGACGCCCACTCCGCTTTGGCCGAGCAAAAGGCTATGACGGCTGACCTGGAAGAGAAGCTGAAGTCTGCCTTGTCGATAGCCAGTAGAATGCGGATCGGTACCGGTCCCTCCAGAGGACAGTCCGCTGTCCTCCCCCGAGGACAATCCGCTGTCCTCCAACCACCCTCGGTAGGTATTCGTCTCTATGTTTGGGCCGACTGTCGCTCGTTGTTTCGAATCCCGCTAACCATGGTTTCGCAGCCTTCCATTTCTGGTGTAAAGGATCAGACCTCGTCCGTTTCCGCCCATTCCGGTCCCTCTGGATCCCCCTCTACGCCCTTCCAAGCACAGTCCGCTGTCGCCCAACCTCCGGTAAGCAATAACGTTTCTTCTGCAGCTTGATTTACGTTTTAACGGAAGCGGCTAGGTCGAAAGGAATAAGTTCGGTTTGATTCCAAACCCTAAGACCCAGGCAAAAAGAAGAAGACAGGCTGCGAACAGGGCTTTTAGACAGAGATCTCCTGAACGGGCAGAGAGAGTATTAGGCGAGAAAGACAGACGATGGAAGGCGGAACGACAGAAACAGTCGGCAGGTAGACAAAATTAGTGGGAGGATGGTTGAGCATTGTGAAGACACGACAGGTAGACACAATTAGTGAGAAGATGGTTCAGCATTGCGAAGACACGCCTCTCAATCTAACGTAGCCGTGTTCTAACCGTGACGGAGCCTAGCGAAGCCATACCCTTCTGTCCCATACCTGGCCGTCTCCCCCTTAAGCCTCGAGTTATTACAAGACTGAAACTCCATCCTCATCAGAAGGGTGCTACGGGGATCCCCTACGCAATAATTAGTGGGAGCGTCCCTTGTGCTACAGCCGCCGGAGTGATAATCCACTGCCGAAGCAAGGAGGAAGCCTGAGACGGCGGATCCCGAAGGAAGAACTCGCTTGGCTTACATATGCTATCTCCGACGCCTCGGCCGTCGAGATGCGACGAGCAGCCTCCGAGGAGCAGGCACCATAATGGATGGGAAGAAACAACCAAGTCGTCCTTACACGGCTGACGATTAAACTACCTAGTGGACCTCCCTATCCGGTTTACCGCCTGTCTTGTCTCATCGGAAGCCAGTTTCCCGAATAGCAGACTTGTCGAGAGTTGAACCTAGCAGCGCCATGGCGTAGCTAACTAACAGGTTAGTGGAAATTGCTTCGGTCACTCCGGTACCCTTATCTCTTGGCTACCACTGTTTTTATCTGTATTTAAGGAGGGTTCACTACCTTCACCTTCTATCGAGGAGTTTCTAAAGGTCAAGCAACCTTTAATACACTTCTTCTTCAGTTATATGCTTCAGTGTGTGATGTCAGGGTCTCACATCAAGGGGCTCTGAGACGTTGATGAGCTTGAGGGGTGAGAGGCCCTGCTTCTGAAGACCGGCGCCCGTGGCGTATGGGGCCCGGCTTCTCCCTTGGGATACCGTCGAGCCTTTTTATAATTACATTTGTCAGAAGTACTGGTTATATCCCAGGCATGGCCATAAGGCGTCAGTAGCGACAATTCTCAGTAACAGCCGATTGGCCCGTTGCCTTAAAATATAAGAGACAATGGATTTCCCTTTTCTTATTGGTTCATTTCGTGACGTTTAGCAGAACCTCTGATCCATTTGGGGAAAGTTGTTATACTAACGTCTTGTGACCCTTCGTAGGGTAGCTCTTGATACTGCCCTTATGACCGACACGCTGCCTAGCTCATCAACCTCGATCTTAACAGAGTTCTAGAGGATTCACATTAAGCATGCGCGACAGTAATGTGCAGCAGTCATGGTATAACTCGGGCGGTCCATCCTGCAGCTGACAGCAGTTGCCTCACCCGCCACGCCCCTATTCACATACTTGCGCGCCACACTCGGTTACTCATTCTTCTTCCTCTTCCTCTCCAAGCCCTCCGCCATGGCCGCCGCTACGTCGTCCACGTCGAGGCCCCTCTTCCTCCTCCCGGTCTTCTCCTCGCCCAGCACGGTGTCCTCGGCGACGGCGCGGTAGACGCCAGCAGCGCCGAGGAAGGTGTCGGGCGCGAACCCGCCCTCCTCCTCGAACGTGAGCGCGATCTCCTCCATCTCGCGCACCCAGCGGTAGGCCTTGGGCGGCATGCCGACGACGGAGCGCTCGGCCGCCGCTAGGTGCTGGGGCAGCCGCTCGCGCATCTCGCGCCGCAGGTCGTCCAGCACGCCGAGGCGGTGCGCCGTCGTGAAGGACTGGATCGCCAGGGCCGTGAACCCCTTGCTCGTGCTCGCGAAGCACACTGCGTTGGTAGCGGACTGGAGTCAGTACCTCGCTCTCTTAACCGCTCCTCATTCTTTCTCTCCCTGTCCCTCTTTAACTGGATATATGAGTGGGCAAGAATTGACTATAGTGAGACATGACTCGTGCAATCACGAGTATGTACTGGGAAGATTAAGGAAACGCAAGGTACCAAGTATAGAAGATGCTTACTCTTCAGCCCGCTGGCGGCGCCGATCGAAGGGCCGATGTGCCGCATGTTAAGCACGCGGAACAGCGTCTCGCCGTACCCGGGGATGTCAGAAAGCTTGTGCGGCCCCGATGTCGGCATGCTCGGCACGCTCCACTCCTCCCCCCGAGCAGTGTCAGAGGAGGTAGATGAACCGGACTTCGCCGCCGGCGGTCTGCCTAAGATGCACCCGTCGACAAATCGCACGGGTGCGCGCGACTTCTCGACCAGCGCCGCGATGCTCTTCACCGTCGACGGCGCCACGGCGTTCAGGTCGGCGAAGTAGAGGGGCTCGTCCTCGCTCCTCCTCCGCCCCGACGGGCCCGCCAGTGCCAGCGCGTCGGCGATCCGTTGCGCCGTGGCGGCGGCGTCGCGCGGGGGGACGACGGACAGGACGACGGAACAGGCGCTCGCCAAGTCCTCGTCCGACTCGAGGATCTCGACCTGAGCGTTCTTGGCCCTCTCGACCGTGTCGCTGCTATACTTGCGAAGTTTATTTGGTAAGCAAGGACACACACAGAGCCCGTCGAAGCTTAATCAACTATGCAGTCCGAGTTCTTTCTGTGATTGTGGGTATGTATGCTGGCTGGCTGGGCTGGCTGACCTTCGGCCGCTGCAGTTCGTGGCCACGGAGAACCCGTTGGCGACCAGCAACTTTGCGATTCCCACGCCCATGTCGCCAATGGACAGGATGCCGATCTTGGCGAGAGGGGACGCCATCGCGACAGAAACTCAATGGGCTTGTGATATCACAATATTGCAGCGGAGATCTCTCTCGCGTCGAGCGTGAAGTCAACACAATCGGTTCATGCGGGAGGAGTAAGGCAAGTAGAGGAGCTGAGTTCGGTGGCCGATGCCGGGATGCCGGCTACTTTCCCATACCTGTGAGCTCCATAAGCGATAGGAGCCTTGACAGATGATGCGCACTCAACTAAGCACGGCTAACATTTTGCACACATTCTATATAAGAGTCAAGGCGGGATCCGCTTTCTAGAAGGTTTGATTGATGCGTCTTTTATTCTCAATGCGTAGCGTTCCTAAATCTGCCTACAACTCTACCAAAGTACTTGACACATACGGATTGGAAGACGAACAGACTGATCTCAACCTTTACAGCCACCTTTCCTAATACGATCCTTTCCATTGATCCATTAACAATCCTAGAGTATTGTAATGGAAACTTTCCTCACCTGTTGCTAAATCGAAGGACAATTTTGTATTTTAGACCATCGCTTTTTCTTCGGAAAAGCAAGTATTCATCCGATTTGCACCCCCGCGGGGACTAAGTTAAAGGAAAGCGGGATAACTCAAACGGCCGATTCCTGCGGGTACGGGACGCTCTCGTGGCACACCGAAATCGCCGGGCTATGTACTTACAAAGTATATAGAGCAACTATAGGCAGCAATGAGCGTGCTTGAAATGAAAAGCATGTGGACGGGCTGGCCCAAATCTGCCCTTGGGCGTCTGGAGACTTCCCTGCTCAGGCTCTGGACAAAATAATCGGGCCACCCCTTAAGGTATTCAGGGGTTATATTATGGGGATTAAATGATCCATGTCCGACTAGCGACGATAAAGCTTATTTCATATAACAAAAATCCCTGTAGTTATTCGATTTTACCGAAAGTAATTGCCGTAGGTACTTAATATGAAGATACGATGGCATTTAGATACCGTACACCTTCGGAGTCAGAGGTGGCCCAACGATTGTGTCAAGAGCCTCCTGCTCTAGTTCGGATTCGAGTATGCCTTTCGCCGTATCTTCCGCAAACCCAAAAAGATTCCGAGACGTGTGTCATCCCACGTATGAATCTATCCGGATGACGAAGGCCAGATCTCAGATGTATGATTGGCATTCGGGGGTTTCGTAAATTCCTGATACCTGGACCTCGCTTGTGGGACATGGCCCAATCAGCTTCCCGTTCACGTTATTAGTTTACATTCCCGAGTTCCATTGGCACTAGACCTAAGCGATATGGTCCATAGACATGACACATGCCCTTGGGAGCCCTTCGAGAACGTTAACTAGTCGTAGGGAAGTGGGTGGTTACAATGGTTCGGCATGTTTTAGGATAAGATAAACCTACCGATACAGTATCCATCCGTCCCCGAGAGCCTACGTATGCAGATACCTAGACTGGCTTTCTATTCAATCACACCTCTTTAACGTTGCCTTGATATAAGTACTGGAGCTTGTGATGCGATGGTTCAACGAAACATAAGCGTCGCGCCACTTGATATTCCCCTCTGGACTACCCTCATCTGCAACTTCCCGCTGTGTTGATTTCGGTATTTCTATCTTATCTACTAGAATAGAGACAATCTGTCAAGCTGGTGGAGGGAGAATCTACCTAGTACTTACATGGAAACCTCGTTGCCACCCTTCTGACCTATTCGACCCCGGCGACCATCTACCTAACCGGCACCGTATTCCGTGCACTCGAATAACGGAGTGACAGGATTAACTCCCTACCTACCGTGGAGTTATATATAGCCGGAGGCTCCACATCTCGCGCACCAGTGACGTTGTGAGGGAGTGACCACATCGACCGAAGGAAACAAACAAGCAATGCCGTCAATACCGTGGCGAGTCATCTCGCTCATATCGCTCGTCTCGGCATACGCCTCCGTGTCGCGCGAGTGGGAGTGGTCGGCATGGCAGCTGCTCAGCACCTTCGCCACGACCTGGGCTTTCCAGGCCGTGTGCTGGGCCGTCTGGGCAGTGCTACTCTGGCCCAGGTACTTCTCGCCGCTGCGGGACCTGCCCGAGCCCTCGGGCAATTCGTTCCTCTTGGGCCAGTTCCACAGGATTAGGACGGAGCCGTCGGGCGTCCCTCACCGGGAGTGGTAACGTCCCCATCCCTTCTCCTCCTTCCGCCCGCGTGCGGGACATCTTGCTAAGAAACAGCACCAGGTCCAGGACGATCCCGAACGACGGGCTGATCCGCTACCTCGGGCCGTTCAACCAGGAGCGGCTGCTTATCACGAACGCGAAGACGCTGTCGGAGGTGCTTGTCACCCACAGCTACGACTTCGTCAAGCCGGCCGGCGTCCAGCACGCGCTGAGCCGCATCCTCGGGGTCGGGATCCTGGTCGCCGAGGGTGACGAGCACCGGTTCCAGCGGAAGATGCTCATGCCCGCCTTCGCGTTCAGGCACGTCAAGGACCTCTACCCCGTCTTCTGGGACAAGGGCCGCGAGGTCGTCGAGGCCATGGCGGAGCACATCATCGCGAGGGGGGGCTCCTCCTACTCCTCTTCCCCGCCCCCGGAGCAGGCGGGCCCCGAGAGGAAGGAGGGGAGGAACTCGGCGGTCATCGAGGTCGGCGACTGGGCCTCCCGGGCCACGCTCGACATCATCGGCGTGGCGGGGCTCGGCAAGGACTTCGGCGCGATCCGGGACCCGGACACGGAGCTCAGCCGGACCTACCGCAGCCTCTTCAGCCCGAGCAAGCAGGCGCAGCGCCTCGCGATGCTGACGCTGCTGCTGCCCGACTGGCTCGTCGCCCGCATCCCCGTCAAGCGCAACGGCGACATCACCTCGGCCGCCGGCTACATCCGGTCCGTGTGCCGGGACCTGATCCGCGAGAAGCGCGAGAAGATGCAGGCGGCGCTCGGCAACGGCGCGGGAAGGGAGGAGAAGCCGGCCGCCGCCGCCGCCGCCGTCGCCGCTCCCGACGTCGACATCCTCTCGGTGGCGCTCGAGTCGGGCGCCTTCAGCGACGAGAACCTCGTCGACCAGCTCATGACGTTCCTGGCGGCCGGCCACGAGACGACGGCGACGGCCATGACGTGGGCCGTGTACCTGCTGGCGGCGCACCCGGACGTGCAGTCGCGGCTGCGGCGCGAGGTCCGCGAGCACCTGCCGTCGCCCGCCGCGGGCCCCGACTCCGCGACGGTCTCCAGCGCCGAGATCGACCGCCTGCCCTACCTCAACGCCGTGTGCAGCGAGGCGCTGCGGCTCTTCGCGCCGGTGCCGCTGACGCTGCGGGAGGCCGGGCCCGGCGCGACGATCCGCGGCCGCCGCATCCCGGCCGGCACGCGCGTCATCCTCGCGCCGTGGGCGACCAACCGGGACCCCGCGCTCTGGGGCGGGGACGCTGACGAGTTCCGGCCGGAGAGGTGGCTGCAGGGCCAGGGGGCGGGCAGGGCGGCCGCGGACGACCGCGACCACCACGACGGCGCCGCCGACGGCAAGAGGCACGGCAGCGGCGGCGGCGCCTCGAGCAACTACGCCTTCCTGACGTTCCTGCACGGGCCGCGCAGCTGCATCGGGCAGGGGTTCGCGCGGGCCGAGTTCGCGTGCCTGCTCGCGTGCTGGGTGGGGCGGTTCGAGTTCGCGCTGCGCGACGAGGCCGAGCGCGACGAGCGCAACATCTCGATCAAGGGCGGCGCCACCGCGAAGCCCGAGACGGGCATGCACGTGCGCGCCACGTTGGTGGACGGGTGGTGAGGTTGGGATAAGGTTAGGGCTCGGGTTAAGGTTAAGAGAAGAGGGGGGGGGGGGGCGCGCGCATAAAACA
>QJNV01000125.1:0-99203 GCA_004155935.1 Monosporascus sp. GIB2 | reverse complement strand
CCCCCCCCCCCCCCCCCCCCCCCCCCCCCCCCCCCCCCCCCCCCCCCCCCCCCCCCCCCGCGCGCATAACACATATATCTGCCCGACTGTTACGGCATTGGCGCAAACAGGTGGACGCTGCGCACCCGTATAGGACCACTTAGGCTTCAAGTCTGTTGCGACATGGCTCTAGTGGCGGAGTGGTCCCATAGTTTCCGCGACGCCGACTGCCAACGAAGACCACAAGCCGTAATTAGAGCGGTGACAGCATTAACCATATATGCAGAAGGAACCGCATTGTTTCGGTTATTAATCGATTTAATTGGTCGTTACCGTTTACTTTTCTTAAGAACAGATCAGAGACACTTTGGCAAAGTTACGGCTGTGCTCTTTTGGCAGTCGGGCAGATAGTTACTTTGCGAGTTAGAAATGTAGGGGATGATAAAGCAACTATGGTTAGTATAAGATAACGTGTATACGATAATACGTCCTTTTTCGGTGTATGAATGTGGATGTTTTCTTATTTTAGGTTCTTGTGTTCCCGCGGCCTTCCCCCCTGCGAACACTACCGCCAAACTCCCGAGACTGGTATCAACTTCCTGATAGTCAGTCTAGGGAGATCAGAGGAATTGATGAATTGCTGCCCGATGGACTTCCAGATACTCCAACCACCAGTGCTTCTCCCTCAATCTCTTCGAGCCAACCTAGACACGGCTTACCAGTGACCATCAGTTCTCTACTCCAGTCAAACAAACCAAGTTCACGAGAATTCTTCGGCAGTGCCAGGAGTAATCGGCTCAAAAACGAGTCCCTTGGGGTTCGATGGGTAAAGCTATGTCTCTATATGTATCCAGGTCCTATTCCAAAAAAAGATACACGTACAGATCCAGATCTCAGTCCGTCTGTCTAAGCGTAGCAGCGGCGGCAGCATTCGGAGGCCCCCGTCCAATCTATGGCTGTGGCTGACTGCCTTGAGCCAGAGATAGTAGGGGGCCGCCATCAATCAAGTGGCTATCTATCATCGTGCTCTTTAGTTCTGCCGCCCATCCTCTTCCCCTGGGTGCGGTGCCCTTCGATATGTCTTTCCCGGTCTCGCTCTCCGTTCCGCTGATGCGAGACGAATGAGATCTTCTTTCTTTTTATTTCCAGCCGGGTTTCTGACAAGACGCCGCGTCTGGCTTAGCCAAGCGGGAAGAGCGTGACTTCCTCGATACGAATCGGTGCCCGCACTCTAGAGTCCACCGGACTAAACCCGTTTCCCCTCACCGCCTATTCCGCAAAGCTGACGCGGGAGCGAATAGGATGGCGCTCTATACCTGCTTCCCACAGACTATGTAGTCGACCAACGCCTTCGGGAGTTCACGTGACTCCGCCAAATGCCGCCGGGCTTGAGAAATCTATGAGGAGAGGGTAGAGAAAGTTAGCCGTACTAGATAAAATCTGTACCATAGGAGCTAATACCCAAGTATTCTGCTCCGCCTCCCAGGTGTTACGTCGGATGCGCTCTGAACTCCCCAACTGGGTGCGACGAGAGTGGTCTCGGTAGGATGTCGCCTTCCGTCGTGACCAGGTTGAAATCATCCTGAGCGCTACTATAGCCATCATCCTTATGAGCCAGCAGCCCGGCCTCCTCCTCGTCCGAATCGCTGCTTCCGCCGCGCTCGCTCGAGGAGGACCCGGACTGGGCCTGCTGATAATCATCCTTGTTCTGCACGTCCATCTGGGCTTCGTCGCGCATCTTGGACAGCTTAACCCAGTTGTACGCGCCGATGGCGCCGATGGTGATGATCAGGCCAGAGATGTTGATGGGCGTGAGTTTATCGTCGAACACCAACGCCGCGGCCGAGATGGTGAGCACCTCCTTGAATATACCGGCGATGGAAAGCGTGACGACGCTGCTGCGCTTCAGAAGGGCAAACTCGCTGGCCGTCATGAGGAAGGCGATGGTTCCGGGAAACAGAAGGATCAGGGGTGTTCTGATGGCGCCCCATTCAGCGCTTAGCTGGCGCAGCCCTTCCACCAACTCTAAGAAACCCTCTACGGGAATGGCGATTAATGTGAGGGTGACGAACATGACGGGTGCGAGGAAGAAAATGCTAGAGAAGGGATTTGAAGTCGCTGGATTGCGAAGGAGGAGGATCTGTGTCAGGGCCCAACGGAAGCCGGAAAAGAAGGCGGCCGAGATGACGAGGACGAAGCCGTTCAGCTTAAACTCGACTTCCCCTGCTACCATCATAACCACGCCAGCGGTCATAGTTGCGATGATAGCGATCAGTTTCAATGTCGGTGTCTCGAGACGGAAAACAAAAGCGAACGCTAATACGAAGGCCAGAGAGGAGGATTTACACATAGCTGATTATAGTTAGCTTCTCCTGCCCTGCGTTCGGTGAAGGGCAAGGGGAAACGACGTACTGTAGAAAGTGAGGGTGATAAACTTCAGGGACATATTCCCTAAACCGATATCCAACCCCGTTGCGGCACCACACGGCCCTATCCTCGTCAAGTAAAACATTTTGGTCATTACCGGTCGCTCGGGCTCTGCTTCGTGTCTCGACCGGCCGAGATCTGAGCTATGCGGCGTATTATTTGGCCGAAAGGAGGGAACGAAATATAAAACTAGAGAGGCTAAGGAAAATTGCACAAGCATGTGCATCGACGTCGTAAAAAGGGGAAATGCAAAATTGAGTCTGTCCGAGTCAAACATCCACTTATTATACTGCAGAATTAAGTTCACGTCAGCCAATCGGACCAAATTTACGACAAGCAGACACACGCGCTTGCGGTCGCCAAGTGCTAAGTAGAGGGGGCATAAGGGAAACGAATCTATCACTTACCAGGGAGATAGAAAGGGAAAACAGATACCATAGGCCGATCAAGACGGCGTTTATGGCCAAGCTCCTGACGACGTTCTGATCCGCTTCTTTCCGCTCTTCCTCGGAGAGCTTGTCCCGGGCTATCCGTTGGTCTAACCTGGTATTACGCCGCCGCTTGGACCGTTTCCTCTTCCTATCCTTTTTGGTGAGACCGGTCTCCTCATCATCATGCAGATCCTCGTCGGACAGACTGCCATCGCTAGGGCTCTCCCTGAGTACGTCCCCATCGCGGCTCTCCTCCGATATCTTGGCATCCCCTTCCAGCGCGGGGTTCCCCAGACCGTTGGAAGGCCCCCGCGAAGCACGCGAGGCCGAAGGTTGGTGTTGGCCATAGGGACTGCTGCTCCCACCTGCAGTTAGGGTGCTCCGGCGCCGCCGGTGACCTGCCGGCGTAATAGGATCCATCTCGATATCTTGGGAGCGTCGACCTGGGGCAGAAGTAGACGACGACGCACCACCGCCTACATCCGCGGCCCGTTCTATCCTAAAACTGGTGGTCGCTGAAGTCGTCGACGAAGGAGCAAACAAGTCGAGTGAGGTCGCGGAATTGGGTGCTAGTACGCTATTCACGAGTTGGCTGGGTGCCGCGGTCGCGTTCGTCGTTCTCGTCGGATTGCTCTGCGGGACAGCCAAAGAAAGCTTGCCCTGGTACGGATTCCGCTGCGCCTGTTCGCTTGCTCGTCGTGATGGACTCGGTATCGGTGGTGGTGGTGGTGGTGGTGGTGGTAGCGATGATAATGATGATGATGCGGGCGTAGACGATGATATACAGGACGACTTCTGGCTACTTGATAAAGGAGAGGGCATAATTTTAAGTACTCCAAAGTCACTAATAATCTAACAAGGGATTGCAAGAATCATATGGGAAACCCAAGCCGAGCTTGGCCAATGCCATCACAGATAATGGTATGGGTATGTAAAGGGTATGGAGTTGCGTTGTGGGTAAGAGGTGAGAAGGTGAGCTATTATGCTGGGCTCGATTGTCCAATGTCATTTGCTCGCCAGCAGTGACTTGTAGTTGGTTCAGTGGCTCCCCACAAGGGGGCAGTCGAGCGCTAGAACGCTAGAAACGGGACTAATATGCCCGCTAAGCCAGCCTAGCCCCGTATTACTGCTAGCCCAACAGGAGCACACTCCGATCTTTTCCTTTATTATACGGAATTAACCAGATATACAAGAGACCCGGCGATACGTACTTTCATCCCTAAAGTCTGCAAAACCAGTCCTGCTGAGCTGTGACATTATGCAAGCTAAATTCCAATGCTTACTTGCAAATGCACACAACTTCAGCTGCTACTCGATATGGGACGCGAACGGCAGACAAGGTCATGCTCACTCAGCCGGTAACCGTTTGGGGTCATTTAATGGTGGACCAAGGCCTCCCCTAGCCGGATCTACCGGCAATAAATAGGGGTCCCGAACTCAGTACGAAGCTCTGTAATTGAGACCATTTAAAAAGTCTTTGACCCCGTGCCCGAAAATGAGGAAGTAAGAGATTAGGTAACAAATTTTAATTGCCGCATGAAGCTAAATCAGTGGATTATGTAACAACACATGAGGCCTCACATCTCTGCATAGCGTGCCCGAAAGGCGGCGGCGCGTGAGCACACCTGGGCCAAATAAGACCGGGTGACCCGGTTCGATTAGACGAATCGTGATATGCGGACGGCACGCGCCCGTGGATCTGGGCTCCGATTCCCGATTCCCCCGATGCACGCCGCTCCAAAAATCTGGCGGAGAGGGGGAGGGGGAGGGGGGCCGGCGGGCGTCTTGGAAAATCTGGACCACTTCCTGATTTATAACACCGCTCTTTCTCCCAGCACGTCAGAATCTTTCTAAGACAAGATCTTGCAGATCTCTGCCAATGCTCGCTGCATGTCTCGGGTCCAGCCTACATGTCCGTAGAGGTAACTGCTTGGTCTCGTCCGGGAAGCTCTCCATATACGAACAGCAGTAGCTCTCTCTCTCCGGCCAGCTAGTGTAGGAGCGGCCATTGGACGCCTGGACAAAACGATTTGCGCTAAAGTCATCATCGATAAGATACCTTGATCCCCGTGTCTCAATGTCTATGACATATGCGACGCACGTCAAATATGGCCCTACTACCTAACCAAAATACCTAACGTGCCTGCCATGACGCAGATTGGCGAGCTCAGAGCGCGTTACGGGGTATCAATCATATATTAAACGTTCCGAGCGACGCTCTGCGTATATCTGCCCAGTACATATAAGCCGCTTACATTGTAGAATTCCGCGGCTATTTAGTGGATATCTATAATAGTGATGTAAGAAAATGGTTAAGTCTTCTTTGTGTGGTTATTATGTTTCAGTGCCAGCACCTACAGTAGTAGCACGCCGGCCTCTCTGCCTTGGCAAAGCGCATACCAGTTGCCCCAAGCATACCATGCATTCCATGTACGCATTCCATGTACGACATGCGCACCCTTGATACAGTAAGCAAGCACTACCCGTAACCATACTCGTGCCTATATAAACACCGTCTCCTACCCCCCACCCCGGGAACACCATCTTATTTTAGGAGTTGCAGATCCCCCTTCCTCTCCTTCGCGAACTCGTCCTTGTAACGGTCCCACAGCTTCTCCAGCTCCTCGATATACAGCTCGTGCAGCTTATCGATGTAGTCCTGGTCCACGCTGTTCGACTGCTCGACCTTGATGGGCGCCCCGACGACTATGTTCAGCGGGTGGCGATAGGGCATGAGGCCGACGTCGTAGTTGAAGATGCCGCGGCCGTGCATAAATGGTAATGTGAACTTCCACACCTTGAGCACAAACATCTGGATCTGGTGTACGAGCGGATGCTCGTTGGGTGGCAGTTGGTCATAGAGCTCGTTCTCGCCGAAACATAGTACGGGGACCAGGTCGGCACCCGTCCGCACCGCGATCTTGACGAAGCCTTTCCGCCCTTTCAGGATCAGCCGCAAATGACCGGGCTGGGCTTCGAGCGACTCCCGGGCACCCCCGCCCACGACAGTCACGCCGCGGCCCATACCCTCGCCGTTGGAGCCCCCTCTCGTCAAGATGTTGACGATGGACTCTTTGGAAACTGAACGGACGCCCATGGCTAGAATGTAGTCGCGGTAAATGGGTACTCGGAAATTGGAGTCGAGAGTCAGGAGACTGTTCGTAATGCCCGGAAACTTCTTGGAGAAACCCAAAGCGTCCGTGGCGAAAGCTGCCCAGGCGCCATGCGATATGATACCGTGGGGATGATAACCGAAGATATATTTGCGCGTCGGAGGCAGATCGCACGTTTTATGCAGCTTAGCCGGGAAATATTCTGTGAAGAGTTGCCAGAAGTAGTTCCTCCGAAACCACTCCCAGCGGTATTTAAGCGATCCATCCGTGGCAGCTCTCGAAGTTAGCACGTGGAGCAGGTATATCAGTAAAAGCGGCCAGGCGAAAGGGTTGGCGCAAAGAGCAAAGAAGAGCGACACAGTTCCAACTATGCTGAGACAATGCAAGAGTACTACAAACGTCTGCGCCCGCCGTCTAAGAGGGACATTCCAAGGCGCCCACCTGATACCGCCGGGCTTTGTGCGGCGCTTTTGAGCGCGATGGACTTCTTCTAATCCCATATCGTCAAGATCAGGGTAGGACTCCTCGTCGTCCTGACGGCGGCGGTTTGGCTCGTCGGGATCATATCTGACCTCTCCGTCAACTTTTCCCCCTTCGTGCTCGTTACCGTTGCTAAGCCCCGCTTTTAGAGCAGACGCATAGCTGACATCGTCGTGAGTTGTGCCTGAATGATCAGGGTGCTCCCCCGCATCTTCTGATGGAATTGCCCTAGTAGCGTCCTTGCCATTCATATTTGTTGAGTCAACTGGTGGCTCTTTGACCGAACCCTGACCATTGCTTTGTATCGTAGTTGGCTCCTCAACCTGAAGGGACGGATAGTCCCCTTGAGACCAATTTTCTCCCGCCGGATATTGTTTCCCGGAGTCCGTCTCGTACGTGGAAATATGAGGCGCTTCTTGTGGTGGAGGTGCCGCGGCCACCTCTGCGAAGCTTTCCATATTCGGTGACCGGTTAGTTCCTAGTTCCTTTTGCTTCAATGCCCTCCGCGGCGTACTATATCTCGTACCTCCCGTTGTAGATACGGGTGGCGGTATACCCGAAGCGGCTGTTGAGCTCGTGTCAGGAGTCACGCTCCGCGCAGCTCTCCTATTCGACTTATATGGGGGTGACGGGGTCCCTGAGCCGAGACGTTGGCGATTCTCCCCCAGGCGGCGAGACGTATTAGCGTTGCTCGCAGCAGACCGATGTCGCAATCGCGCGTTCACGCGATTAGAAGGGGCGTGGCTCTCTCGAGTTGTCTATGAATGAGTATGAGTACGTTTGGACAACGTTCCACTGCCGATGATCCAGTATGAACCTACGAGGCTTAGAGTTCCTGGACGACGTGCCTCGATTTGATCGTCCCTTCTGCGATGGCGCTCGGCTGCGGAACACTCGGTAGGTAGGTTGGTGAGATTCGATTGAGTTTTCTGCAGAGGAGCTAAGTCAGAACCATGTTTCCGTGGCCTCCGGTCCAGGCATGGGGGTTTGGAAGCCCGACGACCGCTCGGGGACTCCGAGTCGTCGTTTGAAGCGCTCCCATTACCAGTCATGGTTTAAGGTCCAGCGCGCTGCAGAATGAAGAAACAGAAGCATCGAAATTTGTGAATGGCGATGTACATACATACCTTACATAAATCGTAGTTAAAGGGGCCTATGCTCTGCTAGGTGTTCCTGATGGCTTAAGCTTTACTGGCGGGAATCCGTTGAAGTTTAATACCGTACGCCAGTCGGTCGGGTTAATTCGATGTCTTCTTATTTACTCTGAATGTGCAACTTCTGGGATTCGAATATCAGGTTGGCTTACTATAGGCAATATGCGCAAGATGTCAGTTAAAAGTAAAAGGAAAAAGAAAGGGATCAAGGAGCGACAATTCCCATATACGGAGGTTATAAACGCAATAGAAGTATACTAGAAACAAAGGCGGCCAGAAGAGAATCCAGATCTGAAGGGAAACTGTCCGTTGGGACGTTGCAAGCTTGGTGAACTCGTAATACAACAGTGTGGATCCGCGGGTTCGCGATGACGTTCATCAGCGGCAGAGCGGGCTGGGCAAATGCTGAAGCTTGTTGGAAATAGCAAGTACAGCCTGAACTTGCCAGCCAGACAGACGCTCCACCCCGGCCTGCTTTATGCCATATGCATGCGCTAAGAGCCTACCTAGGTACACTATGTAGTACGTAGTAGGCGAGCCGAGGCACCTAGGCAAGTCAGTTTCCGTACCCTGAGAATATCAGGAGATGTTGCACATGTTACAATACCACAGGTAGAAAGGGGCATCTAATAGATCGCTCAATCACCTCGTTTCCTGCGGACTACCCACAACTCTTGTGATATATATATGACCTTATTTACTGCGTAGAGTAGGTATTACAATTGAATATGCAGAGGCACCCCCCTGTCTAATGCATCCAAGCTCCATGGATATACATACAAATAAGCTTCAAAAACCACTCTATAGACGCCACTGTCAATGCAGCTCTATGTCTAAGATGTTATACATAAAAAATACAGCCAACTGGGCACATTATTTCTTCAATTGTAACTTCGCATTCCACCCGACAATACACCTGATAAGATCCCAATCCCCATCACCACCAACCCAATCCGTGACTACTATGCCCGTGCAGGCGTCGCCGACAGGTAAACCGACAGGACCCTTGCCCTCCTCGCCGTGCATCAAGCACAAGTACTCGATGACGGCGGGGTTGGCTTTTGCCGCAATGCGTTCCGGCCAGCAATTGGCCCTGAAGAAATTGCTCGCACTTAGGAAGTTGATGAAGAAGGGCCGTGGCGCCTCATCGCTCGGGGAAGCGGACAACGCGAAGACGGGCTCGCCCGCGCGCTCGAGGTGCTTGTGGATGAGCTCTATCTTCTTCTGAATATTGGTGCTCTGGTCAACCTCGTAGAAATCCTGAACCCGGGCAATGCCGCTTCCGAGACGGCCATCCTCACAGTTGTCAGGCCATACACTGCCGTCCAGACCCCAGCCTCGGCCCCCGAATTCGCCGTTCAGACTCTCGTGGTTCTCATGCCGGCGGAGGAGGACAATCTTTCCTCGAACCTCCCCAAGCCTTGGAATTCTAGGTTCGGTGTACCACCGCTTCCCGTCGTAATAGCGCTCTTTGAGTATCCTGGACAGGTCCTGATCCGTTCCTTTACCTATGCCCTCCCGCTTGATACTCATGATTAGAGTTTCGGACGGGTTATCATCTAGAAAGGCGTAGATCTCCTTCAGCATATCTGCAAAATACTTCGTGCCTTTGAGCGAGACGGGAAAGGCGGCGTGGACGAGGGGAAGATCGGTTGAGCTTGGGCTGACACCGACTCTGACATCAAAGAATCGCACACCATTGTCAAGTTGCTTACGTATGCCTACTGCCTGGCATCGCACCGAAGGCAGGGCAACGTGACTTGTGGGGCTGTTGTGAGTGCCGGGCAGAGAAAGCGCCGAGAGAGGGTATTCGTCGCGAAGTTCACCCATCCAGCTTGGTAGATGCGCAGAACTGAAGATCGTGAGGCAGTTGCCAGCCTCAACGTAGATCGTTGTATACTCATTCGGACCGCCGTCGAGTTTTGTCATGACGCTACTCTGCCGTGTTGCGCTTGGCACATCAATTTGATATCGATGACCAGCCGACTCGAAGGTTAAGCGAATTACCTCCCCAGTGGGCTCCGCTGTACGAATGGACGTCGCGTGAGTCTTAAAGGGACCAATCCGAAATGAGACATCGCTACGTTCCCTCAGTTCTCCTTGTATTTGGGAATTGTGCGATACTCCGGGTGGTTTCTTTGAGCCGGTGAGCTTGTCCTTGATTTTGGCGAGCTTCCTGCCGCCGCCTGAAGTTGGGTGCCCCTCGAAGCGTTCCACGAGCTTAAGCTCCAGTGGAGTGACGGTGAGATTCCGAATCGTGAGGTCGGCCATTGACTGGGGCAAGGGCGCGTAGGCTGTAGACGGGCTTGGGAAGCAACAGCCAAATAACCCCATGTGGTTGGCTAGTACCGCTCCCTCTTGCAGGATGTAGATAGACCCCTTCTATAAAAAACAATACTCTAAACCTCACTAGCCACGCAACATGATGTGGCGGCGTTCGTGACGAGAGGTAAATAACCCCCTACGATTAGGTAGATAGAGTAGGGTTTGTTGCCTTTCTGCGTTCTTCGGCGATTATTGGTGAAATCCAGGCGACTTTGCTAAGATCCCGAGACGTTTGGATCTAGTTAGAACTCCCTGACTGAAGTACTTGATGGTCTAATTGGAAATTGAATCGAATTATCGGACGCCTATACCAGTTATGAACAGCGGACAATCAGACATAAAAGTATACTTAAGTAATGACCAGCAATAGAATCTAAGAAATCAGGACTATATTATAACAGAGGTTGAAGTAGGTAGGGGAAAGCAGGTAGTGTCCCTGAATTTCATTACGGACCTCGTCTTAAAGCATCCAGCCACAAGCCACCAGCCGCAATTGTTCCCATTGGCTAAGAAACCCTTAGCTGAATTCTTCGCGGCTTGGCTTCTGGGATGATCTTCTTCGAGCCGTACTCGAGGATGACAACCGGGAATGATATATCCTGAAACCTCGAAGCTATGCGGCGTCAAATAATCAGTCGCAACGTCCATAGCAAATGCGTTCACGTCTGGCGCAGACCATTCGCCTCTCGGGCAGCGGCGGTGACAAAATTCAGTCTTAGTGTCTCGCCCAATGCCTCCAAGGTGACGTTTATCCCATTAGTTTGTTAAGCAAAAGTTGACTTTTATATAGGACACAGTTCTAAGGAGAATTGAAAATCATATTAAGCGCCAATCTCTGAGGGCAAGCAAGAAGCCTGACCATCATGCAGCCATTCTGGCTACCCAAGAATTCGCAACATGGCTAGAGGACCAAAGCTTCATGGGCAGTTTGCTCCACACGCTGTACGAACAGTCGTCCAGCGAAGAACCCGCTTCCCAGGTGAACATATTGGCTGGGGTCACTGATGGCATCGCTTCAACTCTCCCGCTCAGTGATCCGCAGAGGGGCTTCTCATTCCTATATAGCCCAACGAGCAGCATCCTCCCGGATTTATGGGATACGAGTACATTCTCTCCAGATGTTGAACAAGAGAAGGCCGCTTCCATTTCATTTCTGTCCAACCCCTTGGCTGGGGATACTAGGCCACTAGACGTCACTTTGCCTCTCGCCAACACTGTCTTTCAGACCGGACGCCGGTCAACGTTATTTGCGAGTCGATGGCGTCGGGAGCCAGGCCAATCATTGACGCTTGATATTACGAGGCGTAAACAGGCACAAAGGTTATCTCTTTGGGGGACTTCAGTGAATCACACGTCCCCTTTCTTGCCGTTATTACCATTGACACCTCCTCGCAAAATCATTGCTGGTTTAGGGAACATCCTTCGACAAGTTGAGGTGGATGGCTCAGCAACCCCAGCATCGAAGGAACTAGAAATGCTCCTACCCCAGATATTTGATATCAGATCAAAGCGACATGGGCCGTCTTCATCTGGCCCCGTGGGCGTCTGGGTTTGGGTCATATCACCTCACGTAGTAGAGGCGGAAAGTCTTTCAGATCTCATGGTCTTTCGGGCCAACTCATCTCACTCGGAAGCTGAGTTGGCTACTGAGTCTGCGGAGGTTTTCTCCAGACTGACATCGTCCGGTTGCCGCTTACACAAGATTTGTAAGTAAGACAGTCCTGCTAACACAATAGAGATGCTAACGTACATATGGTGTCTGGTGGCGGTGGCTGGGGCCTGAAGCAGGGTTTGCTGTCGTTAGATCCCGAGACAAGCTATACTCAACCGGAACAGGACGACATCGAAATGTTCATCAAGGCCTTCCAAGAGCGTAACAGCTCTAACCCTTCCGAGGGTCTTGTCACACCAGGCTCCTACGTGCTGTTCTGCATCGAACCTTATTTAACGGAGGAGAACATGCGGAGTCGTAGAATAACGCCAACAATATCGCTTAGTGTGGCTCCTAACAAAGACGAAGGAGTCGCTCTGAGAGATGGAACAGAAGAGGTTGAGATCTGTGACGACCATTTTGGCGCGGCCTCAACGGCTGGTCTTTTCCTTCGGACGGTACCAGAAACAAACGGAGTCAGTACTGAAGAGCACTCTGGAGAGGCACCGCAGCAATTTACTACTAAGATCAACGTACCTCGAGCTTGCCTCTCCATAGGCTTAGCATGATGGGGTCTAGTCCATGATTGAACAGAATACCGTCAAAACTGAAAGACCTCTCCGAGCCGGCAAGGCGGAAGCATCATACTGTCGGATCTCAACATAACTGTCAAGTAGGTGTATAGCTTACGTTAGAACGGGATGGTAACGTCTTGACAGCTACTCCTAGAGCTCTATGAGCTGGACGTCGAGATCTGCCTAATCCTACTGACATGAAGATATGTACAGTCGATATACGAGGTCTGTAGTACAACAGGTTCCTTGTTTAGTCCAACGTTTGACTCCAATACCAACCTACGTCGTACCGTGTGAAGTCAGGTTTCTACGCACGGTCTCTGCCTCTAAGCTGCAGGATTCATCGTTCCACTTTTTCCCATCTGTAGGTATGTACGTCTCTCAGTCGCGTTGGTGCTTTCCTTCCTCACCCTCAAATCATATCAATATCGACTCACCGTCTCTCTTCATTTTCCTTAAAGACTACTCATCAATATGGATCGCAGTTTGGACGAAATTGTTGCTGAATCTCAGGTAGGAATTCAATCATCTTACTCGAACAGCCGTGCCTGCCCCTATGGCACCTCAGCGCTATCGATAGCACATTGACGAGGCTCGCTAACAATGAGAATAGCAACGTAAGCAGGGCTCCAGACCTCGGGGACGCAGACCCGGTCGAGGAGGACGACAACCGCGGGAACATGATTCATATCCCCGCGATGGCGTAAGAAAGGTAAGTGACTCTTAGAACATACTATTAACATGCATACGCCTATGTACCTTGAGAAGCTTACCAGGTGGTAACTGCAGGTGGATTCTTTCCTCTCCTACAACATTTGACACCAGCCAACTTCGAGCCCCCGTCGAAGGCCATAGGACCACGAGCTCGATGCCATCGGACTCCGATCGGTGATGGTATATGCCTAATGTAACTACCGCTAACTAGCATTCTCGTTCCGCGAGACAGTCTACTAGAGATGATTCGAGAAGCATGGATACGTACGTCTACGAGACTCTTTCGAGGTTAGAGCTAAGACATGCAAGACGGAAGCTGACAGAGCGACGCACAGGGCATGGGTCCACGATAGGTTCGAGGACTCTCACTGTAAGCTGGTCTTTTTGTCCCGTTAGTAGACGAGTGGCCAACCAGAATAACAGCGTACGGACGACCTCGGAACGCGAGAAGAAGGGACTCGCCGGAGAGACACGAGTGCGTGGGCTTGACGATAACTCCTTACCTGCATCGTTCTGACAGCCTCTATAGGGAGCGGGGTACAAAGATTAAGGTTGAGAACCTGCATTATGAGCTTACTGAAGACGATCTTGATGTGAGTGCGACGCTACAATATCATCCCAACAACACTTCTGACATCGCACAGGGGCTCTTCAACAAGATAGGACCTGTAGTCAAGCTGGAGCTTCTGTATGACCGCGCCGGACGTTCGGATGGTACGGCGTTTGTTACCTACGACCATCGGGAGGATGCACTAGAAGCCATTCGAGAATTCAATGGTGCAAACGCAAAGGGTACATTGAATCGCCCTCTTCCCATATCGAGGCCGGAGCTGACTGGTTTCCAGGTCAGCCGATTCGCTTAAGTCTCGTAACCGCGGCCCCTAGGCGCAACCCATTCGACTCGGCGCACATGCCGGGAAGGCCATTGGCAGAGCGCATTACGCGCCCGCGTTCGCTTTCCCCTCCGCGCCGCTCAGACAACGATCGAGGAGTCGACAGGTACGTGCCCGGTAGAGGATCACGCAGCCCCTTACCGCGCCGACGTGGTGGCGGCAGTGGTGGAAGACGCCCCGGGTCCAAGCGTGAAGCGGGATCGGATACTGGCCCACCTCGTGGGCGGGACGGACGCCCCAAGAAGACCGCCGAAGAACTCGATGCAGAGATGGCCGATTACTTCAACCCGAGTGCGGGTACCGCGGATGCGCCAGTCGAGGCCGCCGGGACTAGCAATGGCCAGGTGGGAGACGACGTCGATATGATCGAGTAATCGATCCGTTTAGGGCGGAGGTCTCATTAGCGCAGTGTACATATAATATTTTCCGGCAACCTTTCAGACAGTATGACGAATCTCAGTCTGGACATGATAGAGCATCTGCTGTCCTGCGTCTCCCTTGACCTATCTACTGTCTATTGTCCCCTGTCTTTGACCTTCCTATGTTGCACTAGGGCAGCATTTTATATGCCTCTTACAATACTTCGCTAGTCCATATGTTATAACTATGTTATAACTTCCATTACGCGCTAACAATCATTCTTAACTCTGACTAACTTGATTAATCCGTAACGCTTCCCCGGGACAACGCTACCTTGGTGCGTAAGACGTGATTGAACCCGAATTGAATCGTCTGAGTTAAGCCGTTCTACAAAATATACGCATTCTCTACAAGCTCAATCGTAACATTGAGTGGAAATAACAGACCAAAAGCTGGTTTACCGAGGAGTGAGGAGACAGCTGATTACCGCTTTCGTGTCATTATTACCTAGCTATATACAACCGGAGAGCCGTGGCGTAGGCTCACTGTAACGAAGCCGGCGATGCCGTGCGGGAGAGAGAACGCGCTCGCCTGCGCAGTGTGGAGTACGCGTGTGGAGTGCTCCGGGGGACTTTCGTCTGGTGCCCGCCGAGTACATGGTCTGGAGGTCGGGGTGATTCATTTGGTCCTGTGGAATCGGGAGACGACCAGTCGCAGAATCTAAATTACCCCCATATGCGGTAGAGGTGCTCTGCAGGCATGCGCGTCCGGCGAAGACTCCGTGGGGACGGTATGTAGGTAGGCGTGCATCAACCCAGCAGCTTGAGACCGCCCTTCGTCTTCTGTCCGGGCTTCGTGACGCCGCCCCCGGCGGGCCCGAGATGCGGCTCGAAGCTGCCCTCGCGTCTTCCGCTGCCGTTCCCGCCCCGGTTCTTGTTCTTGTTGTTGCCGCTGTTCTTCCACTTCCCGCCGGCGCCGGCGCCGCCCTTCTCCTTGACCGTCGTGGGCTTGATCTCGGTGGTGCTCTTGCGCACGACGACGGGGTGGCTCTGGATGTACTTGCCGTTCATCTCCTTGGCGGCCTGGAAGAACTCGTCCGGGTCGCTGAAGGACACGAACCCGTACCCCCGCGACTTGCTCGTCACCTTATCCCGGATCACGCGCGCCTTCTGCAGCGACCGCCACCGCGAGAAGGCCTTGTACAGGCTCTCGTCCGTCGTCTCGCCCGCCAGGTTGCCGACGAACAGCCGCAGGTGCGAGGGGTCCCACTCGAGCAGCGTGTCGTCCGTCCACTTCTGCCCGCCGCCGGCCCGCACCACCGTCTTCTTCTTGCCGCCCGGGTGCTCCCCCGCGCCCGCCGCGGCGTTGGCGTCGGGTACCTTGTTCGCGTCCACGGCGTACGTCGTCGTCCCCCCGTTGTGGCCGGCCGCTCCTCCCGGCCGCGCACCGGTGGCGCCCCCCGCGTCCTTGCTCGGGTCCTTCACGTAGGCGCTCTGCCACTGCGCGATCTGCGCCGCCATGTCCGTGTCGTAATCATCGCCGCTCTTCGCCGCCGGGCCCGGCACCGGAAACGGGTTGCGGATCTGGGGCGGTGTGTCGTAGGAGGAAGTGGCGGCTGCCGCCGGCGCCGCTGCCGGTGGTTGGGAGCCGTAGTACGACGGCTGCTGGTAGCCCGCCCCTTGCGGGTACTGGTATGGCTTCGCGTGGTGGGACGCGTAGCTGCTGTTCATCCCCGCCACCGGCTGCGGGTAGGGCTGGTATGCGGATGCTGGGGGCGCGCCATAGTGCGGAGCGACGGCGGCGCCGGGGTAGCTCGGCGCGCTGGAGTAGGCCGGCGGCGGCGCGGCGTACGGCGACGGACCGATGGGTCCCGGGCTCGGCGTGTGCGCTGTCGCTGTGGCCGGCGAGAAGGCCGGCTTGAAGCCGCCGGGGATCTTGGACGGCGGCGGGCGCGGGGGCAGCGACGTTGAGGCGATGTTCGAGCCTGGAGGTGGCGGATAGGACATGATGAACTTGCTGTGCGACCCTCGCGAAGAATTGGGTTTTTGTTTGCGGTTTCAACACGTACCTACGAGCCCAGCCTTTCCAAGCGTGCGATAGACTACTCTTCGATCGTATTCTTTGGTGCAGTGCGTGGAGTAATATAAAGCAGCTGATGTTGTATAACGTGTAAATCGGTTGTTGCTTGTTTCTGTTTGGTTTATGACGAAGGAAGCTCTTAGAAGGCATTGACCTGGAATGTCGAGAGTTTCTCTAGCCTGCCTAGGTAAGGGTGTGGCTGGAACTACATGTGGCTGCGCAAGTCAAAGCCTTGACCACCTACTGTCTCGTCATATCTTTACTCCTAGTTCGGCGGTGCCCCTCTGTGTTGACCCCGTACTTAAGAGTGAGCTGGCCCGGAATAACTATAACATTGCAACAGCCTTCGTTGGATATAGGGCCGGAAATCCGTGTAACCTGGGAAGGGCCGAGACAGTGCCATCACCCGTTAGGTCCAATTGGATGTTACAAGTCCTCCACGCGGTCCTGTTGAGGCAGTACTCGGTTCTTGCAGCCTTGCAGCTCCTTAGGGCGCTTTAAGATGCCAAGTTGTCATCGTTGTAGTTCACATATTACAGTAGCTAATACGTCTGTTCTGAATACTGGCCCCATGTAATAACTTCATCATCCTCATTAGTAGTTTGACAAAATTGAGATACATGGCCTATGTATAACTACCTATAGACCGGTGAAGTATCATCTTATCGACCAGCCCACCTACATGTAGATGCAGATACTGCATCAGCACCCTTATGGAGCCTCCCCACTGCTCCCGGAGTTACGTTTGTCATCTTCCCTGATGAGACATTTTCAGGGAGAAGAATGGTTTGAGGGCATGTCCCGGTGGTCTCCCTATGAGACTAGAATATGGGACCACGCAGCTGCAAAGCAGAGGGGTGCCTGGAACGTCTCTAGCAAGTCGTAGATATGAAATAGCGCATATTATCTCCGATCTCCGCGGGAGACAATAAGCTGCAGCAACTGTAAATGGCGGCAGGTCATGTTGCCAAGTGTACCCTAGTCCGATAGGATCAACGACAGTCAGAGGTAATATTCTGTGGATATGCTTTGGATGAGGACCATATGTCAGGCGATACTGTAGAGCCGTTTCTTATAGTCAGGCTAATCTAGAGTGCGGATAGCCAGCCGTAGATTATTGTAGTGCAGTTACACGGGAGATATCAGGCTGATGATATAGCATAGCCCCGTTGATGCGCGCTTATGGTAGCATAAAGACGGGCCGCGGACGTTTATCCCATGAGCCTGAGACCGTGTTAGTGTGTACATATACGTACGGCTCCGCCGGAGAAACAGGGCGAAACAGGAGTGGCACAATAAGTGGAAGGGGGTATTCCTCTTGTATCAAGAGCCATGTACTCAGGAACGGTGCAGGTATCTTTGTGTGATAGTTTTAGCTGGGCGAGATCAGATCCACAGCACAATTCTCGTTTTCTCTCACTGGCCTCGAGTTTGCTGTTGAGTGTTTGCAGGGTCAAAAATTGTCGATGCAGCTACACGTAGCTCTTCTGGACGACGTTATGTAGATAGTACGGGTATATATGTTGGTAGGTAGGTGTGCACTAACTAGGCTTGATTTCAAAGCACTGATAGTGACCTAGTAACCCCCACCTACCTATGCAAGGCGAGTTAAAGCCGTGTAACCCGGCTTTGAATTAGGAAGAAAAGAGTCCCGCCGAAAAATGCGTACTATAGTAAGAGAGGCGGTTTTGGAGGGGTCCACGATTGACGCTACCCTGCGCATACGTCCTTTTACCCCTCCAAATCCCATCATACAAGAGTAACCGTGACCACATTTATTATTCTTCCGTCCCCTCCGAAGAAACTCTTTCTTACATCACACCCAAACTCACAACACTTCAAATGATATTCTGGCCCAGTGATACTCATCTATTCCGATCTTGAAGACATCACCAGCACAGTAAATCCATCACAATCATGTCTGGCGCCGTGTAAGTTCTTTACCGCTCATCGCGATGACAACGATTCAACGGCCTGTATCATCCTACCATTACCGCACACCATCCCATCACACCCGTCCTGCCATCCTTGCCCATCCGTCGCTAGTAGTTGTTCACTTACCATCACAACTCGTGTCACTGAAACCGGCTTGTCGGGTCCTAGGGCTCGTCTCGCCAACATCGTCAATTCATTCAATGGTCCCAGGCGAGCTCGCTTCTCCCCTTTCACCTGAACCCGCCAGCTCCAGCTAGCAGTTTAAGGCATGCTAACATATCCGAAAGTGCTGATCTCGGCCTCATTGGCCTGGCTGTCATGTAAGTGACTACCAAAGTTCTGCCTTATGCCCCGCACCCCTCGTGCAAATGCTCACTTTGTCTTAGGGGTCAGAACTTGATCCTGAACATGGCTGACCACGGCTTCACCATCTGCGCCTACAACCGGACAGTCTCCAAGGTCGACCACTTCTTGGCAAATGAAGCGAAGGGCAAGTCGATCGTCGGCGCCCACTCCAACGAGGAGTTCGTTTCCAAGCTTAAGACCCCTCGCCGGATCATGCTCCTCGTCCAGGCCGGTAAGGCTGTCGATGACTGGATCGAGGCTCTTCTTCCCCTGTTGGAGAAGGGTGACATCATCATCGATGGCGGCAACTCTCACTTCCCTGACTCCAACCGCCGAACCAAATATCTCTCCAGCAAGGGCATCCGATTCGTCGGTTCTGGTGTCTCTGGAGGCGAGGAGGGTGCCCGGTATGGCCCTTCTATCATGCCCGGTGGTAACGAGGAGGCTTGGCCTTATATCAAGGACATCTTCCAGAGCATCTCCGCCAAGAGCAACGACGAGCCGTGCTGCGAGTGGGTGGGTGACGAGGGTGCTGGTCACTACGTCAAGATGGTTCACAACGGTATCGAGTACGGCGACATGCAACTTATCTGCGAGGTTTGTGCCACCCCGTCATCTGACACACCACAACATGGAGCTCACTGGGTTCCGTTAGGCCTACGATATCATGAAGCGCGGTTTGGGCCTGGAAAACAAGGAGATTGGCGACGTGTTGGCCAAGTGGAACAAGGGTGTTCTGGACTCATTCCTGATCGAGATCACCCGTGATATCATGTACTTCAACGACGATGACGGAACGCCTCTGGTCGAGAAGATTCTCGACCAGGCCGGCCAGAAGGGTACCGGAAAGTGGACGGCCATCAACGCTTTGGACCTCGGCATGCCCGTGACCCTTATCGCCGAGGCGGTGCTCGCCCGCTGCTTGTCTGCCATCAAGGCGGAGCGTTCTAAGGCCTCGACCAAGCTTGAGTATGTTGGTCGCTCGACCAAGTTCGAGGGCAATAAGGAGCAATTCCTCGAAGACCTCGAGCAGGCTCTGTATGCGTCTAAGATCATCTCCTACGCCCAGGGTTTCCAGTTGATGCAAGAGGTAAGTTTAGACTATCCCGTTTGGATAGACCACTTTGGGCGATGCTGACCAAGCTGGATATAGGCGGCGAAGAACTACGGCTGGAAGCTCAACAAGCCTTCGATTGCCCTCATGTGGAGAGGAGGTTGCATCATCCGCTCCGTCTTCCTGAAGGACATCACGGCTGCTTACCGAAACAACCCTGACCTGGAGAACCTGCTCTTCGACGACTTCTTCAACAAGGCTATCCACAAGGCCCAGCCCGGATGGAGAGATGTCGTTGCTAAGGCTGCGCTGCTCGGTATCCCGACGCCCGCTTTCTCGACGGCGCTGTCATGGTTCGACGGCTACCGCACCAAGGATCTGCCGGCCAACCTGCTGCAGGCCCAGCGCGACTACTTCGGTGCTCACACTTTCCAGATCAAGCCCGAGTATGCGAACGAGAAGTACCCCGAGGGCCAGTATATCCACGTCAACTGGACCGGCCGTGGCGGAAACGTTTCCGCGTCCACGTACCAAGCATAAGCTAGTACCAAGGACGGGTGTGACGGCTGGACATAGAGATTAATACTGACAGAGGGCTGCTTCTGAAGACGCTAAAATAAATATTTCCCGATTCCACGGTGGGCGAGCGGCATACGTTTGGTAGAATGTGCTTTATCCATTAATGTAGCGGGTGCCCTCGTGCTACTGATATCAATGGCATATGTTCTTGGAGGTTCACGTTAGTGTGTCCCTTGCTATGTGAGTATGTACAAAGATACTTATGAAATGAGCGAAAGCTCAAGTAGCCATGACTGCGCCACAGCCAGTCTAAGGAACCAAGCCACCGCCACATTTAGTTAGCACTACATAGTACAGCCTTCCAATTGCTGTGTGCGCATTCAAACTTACCGTACCTGCGACGAACGGAGTTAGCAACAAGCTCGTCGCGACTTTCGCGACCATCAATTCCCATCACCCACTGTGCGCGCAGCCTCTTCGGTAATCGGCCGCAAACCCAAACAGTTGTCGCACCAACTCCCCCTCCCCCCAGGATCGCCGTACTATCTAGAGCCGGCCTTGATACTCATCCATTTCCCAATTGGACCGCGCAGCGAGTCGGTCAATGCTGTTGCCCCCGATTTGGCACAACCACGAGCTCGATTGCATCCACCAACTCTTTAAACCATGACGACCGTGGCAGACCCCAGTCAGGGAGTCAGCAAAGAACTGGTATGGCTCATAGGGCAATTACGGATCCATAGAGAAATGCTAACTTGTCGTGTTCCCATCAAGTTGCCCCATGTGCATCTCGTTTCCACCTTTCGATACACCCTCAAGGCACATGTCTCGCCCCAAGAAGTGACGAGCTGGTTGATGCAGGCACCCAAGATTTCCCGTGACGCCGCATCGTTTTTCTGGACATATCTCGACCGCCCTCAGAACGGCACCATATTCCTGACATGGCAGCCATTGCAGTTCCTGGGGACCAACTTTGCTAGTGATGGCTACATATGGCCTCCCCAAGAGACCTACTTCCAGCAGGAGGTCGGAAACGGCGTGGTATGTTGATAGAGAAAATAATTTTCCCGGCGACAGGATTTGGCGTGGCTAAATGAACGACGTGCAGATACTCGAGATGTACTATCATAAAGCTGGCTTCGCGTATGGGGAACAGGTGGCAACCCACTCCCGGCGCCGTTTCCGCCTTATCCCTTCGAATGTCCACAATCCGAATGCTCCTCAGGTCGACCCGAGCCTCTGGATAGTCCACTACGGCCCCATCGACAACAATGAAGCCATCCCAGCCAACATGCTGCCGAGGGATCCTCGAACCCAGTCTATGCTCGAGACGCGAGCTTATCTTCAGCGGTGCGGCCAGATTCAGCGTAAAGAGTTCATGTTGGGTGACCGTGTCAACTGGCCCCAGATTCCCTGGCCGCGGGAGCCGTCGAGGCAGCCGATGTATGGGGCAAACCGAGGGGTGCCACAGTCTATGGCATATCCCCCCCATCCCCCTACGGCGGGTGGCCCGCCGTCGAAGCGCGCTCGGGCTGCTCAGGTTGCCCACGGCCAGGTGCCTGCTGCTATGGCCGTATCTCAACAAGACAATGTCTATGATGACGATGAGGATACGTCTCGGGGTGACATGTTCGATTACATGACAGCTCGAGAAATCAGCCTTGAACGATATCGACAGAATCATGAGTGGATGGAAGAAATCCTCTCGTCACCCTATCGAATGGGCCAAATAAGATTTTCCGATCTCGGCCTCGGACTCAAAGGGGAATTATCCGGTCTTACCGAGGGGATATTCGAGGCCCATGTTTCCGCCAAGGGGTCGTCTTCCGCTAAGTCCTCTACGACTCAGATGGACCCCGAGCAAGCAGCCGCATTCCGCAAGCGAATTACTAGTCACGTCGACTCCACGAATTCCGAAATCGAGAAAATGAAGACGGAGCATGCCATAAAAATGGCTAGGTTCAAGCAGAACTCATTGCTCACCGTTGCGGAACGGGAGCTCCGGACTGCGGTAGACGGGCCGGGTTCTGATGCCCTGCAACTTGAAGGCCGTGCAGAAGAGAGCGAAGACGGGGTTCCACGCTGGCATTCGAAGCACAACAAAAAAGTTGAGGATATCGTCTCTCAGGTCGAAGCACACCTTGGTCGCCGAGCCGAGGTTATTCACGATCTAAGAAGAATACAAGATGGCGGTTACCAAGAGCCTGTGCCCGAGCCGGTTTCCGCAACTACGCCAATGGCACATCCTAATATAGCAGCAGAGGCCCAACCTATGGCCGCAAATGTCGGCGCCGCCATGTCGCGTCAGCCATCCAACGCCGGCTCGCAGCACAGTGGAATCATGATAGGAGACTCAGATATCGACATGGGTGGAACTGCAGCTGGACTTCTCGATCAAATGCACACCGGTCTCTCGTCACATTCTACGCCAGCCAATAACTTCCCAACACCTCAGGCCCCGGTCTCGGCCGTCCAGTCTGCTGTAGGCACGCCGGTCAATCCTAGCGCGTCTTCCCCTCAACCGGTACCGCAGCCGGAGGCCGCGAAGGAAGAGGACGTCAGGATGGATGGTACAGACGGCACCACCGCGCCCGATCAGGGAACGGGTAGCGGTGACTGGGTCGTCATCCCCAAGGACGATTCCGCCGCGCCGGACGCCCCCGAGAACACGGCTGCCGCCAGCGATCCGTCGAAAATGCAGGGACCCTCGAGTAAGCAGGCATCTGCCGCGGGGACGCCCTCGATGGGCTTCGAGGGTGACCAGAACGACTTCAGCTCCCTTGGAGACCTGGACACGGCAGGTTCCGCCATGGCCGACTTCGGCAACACCCCCACCGGTCTTGGGGAGAACCTGGATCTGAATATGGAAATGGACGACTCGGCCTTCGGCGACGCCTTCCACCCCGTGGAGCCTCCCCAGGTCAACACTCCCGGGGACGGCAATAATATGTGAGATGACGCCGTGCGGCACATGGAAGAGGGCTAGATAAACCCCGCCGTGCCGTATCTTACGGCTTGATGTTGCGCATATCGACCCACGTCCGCGCCCGTCAGATTTTAGGGCGTGGATAAATGTATCGCCCCTGTGACCGTAGAAACAGTTCGAAGAACGCCGGTCTTGCGCCGGGCAACACGGCCTCTTGGGCGGCGTCCGACGCTTGCGGCCGGGGCGGTCTGGATAGGAGATACGACACCTCATGGGCTTTAGGCGTCTCAACTAGGTAACGACGCAAGGGTGGATATTGCTGTTTGACGCTGGTGTTAAATGATGTGCGGGTCTTGGTGTAGAATCATAGGGAATAATGTCATCACCGAGGATCAGTGCTAAAATCATGTGGATGGTTTCCAATTGATTTATTTTTGGCTTTGGCAGGATCCCGTGTTTTGGACGTATCTAGGATTTCGTGCTGACGGCGTAGTATTCAGGGGGGTTGAACATCTGTTCCATCTAAACTACGGAAAGCTATGAAGATGTTACACAACCATTGCCCGAGCAAGAAGACCTAGGGGCCGTTCTGATCTATTTGGTTGCAGCGGCTTGTTACTGTATTTCCTTTTTCAATGCAGATCATGGGGGGCCCAGATAAGGAAACTCTAAGCTCTCCGCAGTCGCCACGTTGGCCTTGAGATAACTCACGATGACTTTCTCGACACCTAGTTCCTCCGCGCGATAGATCCAGTCTTGTAGACTGACCACGCGAAACGCTCCGCTATAGAGAACTCCCATTCGCTGTGCAAACTCGCCAAATGGTACTTTGACGCCGCTACTATGATGACGAAATGAGACGGCCTTGTCTTTCCGTTCGGAAGAACTCTGCACTATTTTGGCAGCCATCTCCGAGACGTCCCGAAAGTCGAAGTACCCGCGAGCATTGGGGACCGCCGGCACAGCACGGCTCGACTTGGAAAAGCGGATGATGGAGTTCATAGCATCATCGTGTGGTGCTCTGGCACCGATGACAGAGCACGCACGGTGTATCGTGACCGGAAGACCTGTCCTGGTGGCTAAACTCTCCAGGAAACATTCGCTTGCCCATTTGGGGGACGGAAAGCCTCGAGAGCCGTCTCTTGGAGGTGGGTAAGCGGCCATGGAGACGGGTAGGGAGGTGAATGAGCCGGACTGGAGAATTAGTCGGGCAGATGACACGAACTGGAACGGGATACGTCTCGGCAAAGCCAACGTAGCTAGAAAGCGTGTTGATGAGTGGTTGGCCTGCCGAATTGAAGAGAAATTGTTCAGACAGTGCCCCTGTGACCCTGCATTGATGATCTGGTCCGCGGAACATTGTAGGTATGCCACCTCTCTCTGAGATAACCCGAGGCTAGGGCTGACGAGACTGCCAAGATAAATGATTAACCTCGGACTGTCCGGGAGCTTGTGCCGCGAGTCTGCCGGTACAGCAATGCAGTGGATCTTCGAGGTGGAATCGTCATTCGGTAATTCCCTGAGAATCTCTGGACCTAAGAAGCCGGTTCCGCCAGTGAGGGCAATCTGGCGTCGGTGACTGCGGGGCTTGGGGAGCGATAAATCTTCAGGGGTTGTGAGGACGTGCGTAGGAACCTCAACCTCTGCGGCCCAGTCGATGTCTTGAGCGGAAACCCGGCCCCTCTCATGGCCAAGTAACGCAGCCATTTTACGCAGTGCGCTAGCTCGGTAGAAATCCTGAAGAGGAATGCTTACCCCAGTCCTGTCTCTAAGAGCGTTCTGCAAGCGCACAAGGAGTAATGAGCTGCACCCGGCCATGAAGAAGTCCGTGTCATGACCGATGGACGAGCCTCCGGCGGCTTCACCAAGTATGTCCTTCCACATGATCCGTACCTCCTCCTCAACAACAGTGTTGGAAACCTTTGCGCTGCTGTTCTCGGGAATGGCTGGCAATGGGAGCTCCTGGACGGCTCTCCGGTAGACTTTGCCATTGGGTGTAGTCGGCAATCTGTCCAGCGGGACTATCATTGACGGCACCATGTACCGAGGGAGAGGAAGATCCTCGCGCAATGCCCCGAGAGCGGCCTCGTCTAAGCCCGATTCTTGACGGGACAACGTGCGCCACGAGAAATTCCGGCTGACCACGAACGGTCACAACCGCATCAGCGAACGAGCTCTGGGCTGCTTGAAGAACGGCGATGGAGACTTCCTGACGATCAAAACGCAAGCCACGTATTTTCATATAGTGTCGCTTGTAGCCAGCCAAGAAATATCAGCTGTCCATCTGCCATTAGGTAGCCTCTGTTACCTGTTTTATAAATCCTATTCCAGCCCTGCGCAGTGTCGCCAGCCGAAGCAAACGAATCAGTGACGGAGTTTCCCGTGCTCTGTGACTGGCCAATGTAGCCTTCGGCGAGACCTGGTCCTGCGATGGCCATCTCACCAGGGAAGCCGACTGGTAAGGGCTGGCCGTTACTGCCAAGAATCGATACGCGCATGTTGCCTATAGGACTTCCAACTAAACCATATATGCTTGCCCTGTTCAGACCTGAGCCGTCACTTAGGGGTATCTTCCTAGAAGTCGCGGTACAAGAGGCTTCAGTGGGGCCGTACCAATCCGTGAACTGCAAGCCCTCCACGTCTAGTCTCGCCATGAGAGATACGAACTGCCTTGGTACAAAACAGGCCTTTCTCCAAACTCGGCGTATATGAGGCACAAAGAAGAAATTAGGGAAACCCCTGTTTACGGGCTGGTGTTTGATCAGGCTTGATCGGGGGCACCTCTACTTTTGGCAAGAGCCTTGTCCCAAGTACTCATTGCGAACGCTCAGATCTTCTCCGGCCAGCCGCTTGCCTCATAATGCTTCAGCGCCTTGGTAGCAGGCACGGGCTCGCTATTTTGATGAACGCACCACACGCCAGGACTGTAGCTGTCACTTGTAAGATGGTACACCTGTCTCTCTCCTGCCTCGTTAGGCGTCATGCCGATGAAGAAACGAATCAAAGCGACGAGGCGTTTGATGGCGGCTAGGAATATTCTGTGCAGCAGGGACGAGCCTTCGGGGGGGTTTTGACTCTGTGAAAATTATCGGATTCCACTAGACCAGGGAAGTTGTGCACAAAAGTGATGTTTGTATTGTTTGCGGCCAGGTAATCAAATGCTAAGCTTGTCAGACAAGTCGTGTGTTTGACAACATTGAACATGGACCAATTTTTCTCGAGACCAAGATCATTCTCGATGATATATTTTTCCTTGCCCCCATTGAGCACGCTTAAGACGCGCGGGCGAGGAGATTGGTGAAGCAGGGGTAGCAAGTTTGACAGTAGCCGCATGCGAGAGAAGTATGAGATCGCGAAATTCGTCTCCAGGCCTTCCTCAGTATCTGATAGCCTTGTCAGTCACAAGTCAGGATGCCAAATTGGCCAGGAGAAGTGGCGTAGATTCGGCACCATTCATTGGGATGCCACCCATGCTCATGCACAAGTAGTCTACCTTTTGTTCTGCGGCCGTGATCTGCTGGCTGGCCAAGTCGATGCCAGAAATCAGAGCCACTTCAGTCTCGATGAAGATTACCTTGCGATCCCGGTTAAGAGACTCCAAGGTTTTACGCTGCCCACCAGCGAGGAGATCGTCAGAACCAGCGTGCCTTACCTAGACGCATTTCTAGAAGAGAACCACCGCCCGGGGACCACAATTCCGAATGTTATCAGAATGGCGACCAGGGATGCTGTCGTGCTAGGAAACAAGTTACCAAAGGGCACCGATGTTTTCATGCTGTTCAACGGGCCGAGCTTTCAAAGCCCGGCTCTACCCATCGACGAGTCAAAAAGAGGCTCCACAAGCCGGGACGCAAAGAATCGATATGGTGTCTGGGAAGACGCTGATATCCGCGAATTCCGGCCCGAAAGATTCCTCTCGAAAGTGGAGAACGAACACCCTGTGTTCAATCCCCGCGCCGGGCCTGTATTACCATGCGGAGCTGGTCTGCGCGGCTGCTTTGGTAAACAGCGGATCTCTCGTTTACAACACATACACGTGCTAGCCAACTGGCGAAATAACAGGCATCAAACTGGCAATGCTGGAGCTGAGGATAATCATTTCCTTGGTCGTCTAGGAGTTCGAATTGCGGTCTACACCGCCTTCGTTGTCCTCGTTTGGAGGCGACGACATGAACACCCACAGGCCTCAGCAAACGTATTTGAGGCTGGTACGAACTCAGTGATGCTGTTATTGTACGTTCTTTTCAGGTCTAATACCGTAGGGCCGGCGCGAACGGCAACCCGCAGCGAGTCAATGATGTATGATGAAGCAGGAGAAGTTCGATCTTCAGTGTGAATGGACTAGAAGCCATGATTGTTGGCTGTAATCCAGACATATTCCCAATACAGGATCGCCTCGCTCGCATCCGACCGGTACTCAGTATGTTTTTCACCTCTTACGCAGGTCGTTAGCACACGTCTTAGTCCTCGTCTTTACTAGAGGTGTTGCTAATACCAAGGGTTAATCGGTGCCTTATTTTCAAAAGACGTCCTAGAACACTTTTTGGTAGCGTGTTTTAGCTTCAAATTAGCCGCCGGTATGCATCCTACTGGATATGCTTTTTCTTCTTTCCTTTTAAAGATGCCCAGGGCTCAAGGAGAAAGCGCCCCCTTCTTGACATGCCAATTTGTAGCTACGCATTGATTGCGCCTCCGACACAAAGTCTTACTTTCGTTAGCCAGTCCATCATTAGAAGTCAAGGCGACGTTTTCCTCATTCGCATAAATACGGCGAGGTGCTCTGGAGTTGAAGACTGGTTCGCTTAGGAAACTGTCTGGATGAAGCGGGGTTTCAGACCCCTGCCTTCAAGGGACCTATCACGCTGTGTGTCGGAGCCGCAACGCAGCCAAGAGATTGACGCATCCCCGGATGTCTAGGTATCAGCCGACATGGCAAGATTTCGAATCGTGTTTTACCGACCGGGTCTAGTCTGTCTGTGTATGTATGACTTAGTTGTTTGGAACTTTTGAAACATTCTTTGCGCCGCCTCGCCCGCGGTCTAGAATCTTTTGATCGCTCCGTTATGATCGGCTGATTAGGTATCCTCCTCTTTAACAGGGCCTCTTCTATACATAGAGGGTAACTATGTCATATCGTGGATGCAGCGAGCAACGCATGCTCCCACATTTTCGCAGCTGCGAATTGTGGTGTTTCTGTTGTTATATGCAGGTTCTCCTGGCACTGATGTTGCTGATTACCTACTGCGTACCCTGAATATACTTGGCCGTTATATGTTTCCACCTGGTTTGACTAAGCGACTCGTACGCGTTTGTCTCCCAATGGCTCACCCCTGGCAGTATCTGAGACGTAGATCTGTCCGATGTGGATCCAGCGTCCGCCCATGCCATCCAGTCAGCAGTCTCGACCGCGTGGCGGCAAGAAACTAGTATGAGTTCACTTGCTGAATACCTTTCCTTGTCAGAGACGGCGTCGACGTCCAGATACGGCTACAACTACGATCCCATACCACCACCATGTGGAGATGAAGGGAAACAAGGATTAATTAGCCGGGCCTCAAAATGTCCTAAGGAGCTTTTAGTAAATCTGATCCCATCCTGCTAGAACATCTTCTCTTCTCAATACCTTCACCTATTCTCAATTCAAGCTTCTTTCGCCGTGTAACTATATCCTTCTCCCTAATCATCGCCCATTCTCTTCGGCTGCTGGTCAGCGACTGCCGGACAGTGTCTTTTCTCTTAGCAGCCGTCTCCCATTCATTGACGAGCTGTTGTCATTCTTGCTCCTGTAGGTAGATATATCCTCTCTCGCTACCGAGCCAGCCGCAGTCCACCTTCACTGCACTGTACACATACAACCAGCTCGGTCCAGCTAGCTATACTACTATTAATACTACGAATAATCGACGAGTCCCGTGGAACTTCTTTCCCAACATGAGATATTCGCAACAGATCATCGCCGCCACGTTGGCCGTCGCGGCGGGCCGCGTAGGGGCCCAATTGCAGACTCTCCCCGGCGAGGCCTACACGACGGGAGAGCTTGTCGCTCTGCCCAGCGAATCGATTACCGCCGGCGAGTCGGCGCCTGTCCCCGGGGACGCCACAGAAACAGCGCCCGCCTTGGAACCCACTACGTCAGGGGATGTCGAAATCCTCACGAGCTCCTCGACGTCCGCGGCCGAGCTCGTGGAGGCGACGTCTGTCTCATCTGTGGAAGAGACCGCGGCAACAAATTCGGGCTCATCGGTAGCCGAGACAGGAGGCGTAACGTCGAGCTCGTCCTCCGCCACTGTTGCCATCTCGGGAACCGAGGGCATCGCCACGTCCATCACGGCGCCCAGGACCACCGCGACGGCCCCCCCGCTATTCAGCAACGGCACCGCAATCCTGACCTCCCTCGACAGCACCGGCTCGGCCGCCGCCGTCGTGACGGCCAGCGCCTCCGTGCCCGGGGGGTTCCTCCGGGGCTCGGGCGGCGGGGCCGGTCTCTCCGGGGACGAGGCGTCCAAGACGAAGGCGCCGGACGGCAGCGCACGCCTCTTGCCGTCCGGCCCGGGGGGCAACAACAGCATCAACAGGAACGGGACCGCCACGGCGCCCTTCCCCGTCCCCAGCGGCGCCGCGCGCGCCACCGGGTCCCCGCTACGCCTGGACAGCAGCGTCCTGCCCTCCGGCACCTTGGTGACGAGCGTCCTCATAACGGCGAGCCCGAGCAGTTTCGGCAGCGGCAGGTTCGGCGGCGGTAGCGACGGCTTCGGCGGTGCCGCCGTCAGCGCCGCCGGGGCCCCGATCCCCACGGCCCCGGGCGAAGGCGGCGCTGCCGCGAGCCAGTCGCCCATAAGTCCCGCCAACGAGAACGGCGCGGGGTTGGCGGCCGGCGTGCCGTCCCTGGCTTTGGTCGTGGCGGTTGGTGGGGTCAGTTGGTTGAGTTGGTTCTTGCTGGTTTAGGTACTTAGGCAGGTAGTTAAATCAAGGGCTTAATATTTTGCGGAATATAACAATCCAATGCTACGAATATGGTAACAAGGCGTATGAAGTGCATTTGAAGCGGTGCGCGAGCGTGAAGACAACGTGCCTACTCCTGGTCTCTGCTCGGTGAAGCATCCTATGCTGTGCGATGGTGTTCCTGCCACCCAGTTGTCTGGCCTAGGGATAAGATATTGAGTCCAAGGTGCACGCAAAGCTACAAGATAGCAAGATGTGCAGGGTCGCGATATAGCTCCCATAGGCCTGTCTATGCGTATTTGGTTATTTGGCCGGCAAGGTAGAAACATCCCGCACCGTAGAGTCCCCGCGAAAGCACCAAGACGCATTCTACGTTTGGATTACAACCGCAAATCGGTGCCTGAGAAGTAGCCCATGCACTTAGGATGTAGCTGGTATGCATATAGAGCAGCTAATCCGAGGCTTATAGTTGAAATCTCTGGCAAAGTCTACGGTGTCGCAAGTACTAAGACGCTTCTTGTCTCAGCCTCGCCAACTTCTCATAACGACGCCTGCCGGTCCGAGATGGATCATCTCCCGAAAAGGACGGCAGAGGGCCAATGCGTGTGTATGCACTTATACGATATACTGATACAACATATTGGCACACATAACGTGAGATGCCGGCGGTAGCGTGTCCATAAGCAACCAGCACCAATGCAATGGGCGGTTCGACTGTCAAATACCGTTGGGGGCTTTCAAAGACAAATCGGCGTTGCGATTGATGGTGTGGGGGGATGCAAGCGGGGAGAGTGATCAGCTTCTGTCCTGTACACCGTAAAGACAGTACCCAAGGCTTCGACCTGACAGCAGATTGACGTCGATCTCCCCAAGTTGTATCTCTCCTTTGAGAGGACGTTCAACTTGAAATGCTGGACCATCAGTGTAGGAAGCAATCCATCCGTCATTCTATGTAATGGAATATACACCGGAGGCTAGGCATGGCGATCCTGCCATTGAGTCATCCCTCACTTCTTGCACTACACCTCCAAACAAGAGGTCTCGAACAAACAATACCGAAGTAATAACCTGCAGGTGGGGTAGAAATCCTGAACACTGAACTGTGTTTAGCAAACATCCCCGTCTCCGTTCCCGTAGTGCATCCACGATGGAACTCACCCCATAGCTCAGTATTTGTAAAGCCCAACGCCTCTAACCACACATCCTCTCATATTGCTGCATAAATGTATCGAATGTCGAGTTTTTATCAGACGGAATAGAATAATTTATGTTAATTAATCCGCAAGCGAGACTTATATAATAAACATGACTATGTGAAGGTAGCCGGCTCTCCCCTTTCCCATTGCGCTTTCCAAAAATCCATTCACCTTGACGCCCTTTAATATACGAAGAAGGGGTTGTTGGAACGTGAAATTAAGTATACTAAAAGCCATACAAGTTCTACGACGTGGTTGGCCAGACATCGAGTCCGCTTTATTGAACTCTTATAACTGGAGAGATACCGCATATTAGGAGTACTATAGCCATGTACTCAATTCCTCATGGCTCGTGAGTCTGGCTTATTACTATGCTGGCACCGTCATCCAAGCAAGCTATTTCGTGATTCGGACCCCCTTATCTGGGGAAACTTACCCGGCACTCAAAGATAGGGACCTCGTGATAAGATAAGGCGCCCAATATTTCGCCGGGTGAGCGAGCACTCACGAACCATACACACCGTTACATGCGACAGGTCTGACTACGTAGGCCCCCTCTAGTTTACTGCCAGGAACCAACATTGATGAGCGCATCATGGTACCTTCCACGGCCGTGCCTCCAGGCGCATAGCCTGTCGCGAGCCTCCTCGGTCCACTGGCCTTCGCCCCGCCATCTTCTTCCGCGAAGCCCGAGTTCGGGCCCGGGATGTCTCCCCACTTCGTCGCCGCTCTCTCGGAGATGCCTGCTCACCCTCGCGATCGAGACCTCGTGCGACGACACCTGCGTGGCGGTGCTGGAGAAGCTGCCGTCGGGCTCCGCGCGCCTGCACTTCAACGAGAAGGTCACGTCGGACAACCGGGACTTCCGGGGCGTGCACCCGCTGACGGCCGTCGCGTCGCACACGGCGCACCTGGCGCCGCTGGTCCGGAGGGCGCTGCGGTCGCTTCCGGAGGCCCCGCCCGCTACCGCCCCCGCCACGTCCCGCGCGGAGCCGTGCGCGAGGGGCGGCGGCAGCGGCGATGACGACGGGGACGGGAGGGGGAGGGAGAAGGAGATCCTCTGGGTGGACGGCCGGCCCCGCGCGAGGCCCGACTTCGTGGCGGTCACGCGCGGGCCCGGCATGACGTCGAACCTGGCGACGGGGCTGAACACGGCCAAGGGCCTCGCCGTCGCCTGGGACGTGCCGCTGCTGGGCGTCAACCACATGCAGGCGCACGCGCTGACGCCGAGGCTCGTCTCGGCGCTCGAGAAGGGCAAGGGCGCCGCCGCCGAAGGAGGAGGAGGACGAGGAGGCGAAGAAAAAGAACGGGGGGAACGACATCGGCAGTACGACCCGGCGTTCCCGTTCCTCTCGCTGCTCGTCTCGGGCGGGCACACGCTGCTCGTGCGCTCCGCGTCGCTGACCTCGCACGCGGTCCTGGCGCAGGCGCAGAACATCGCCGTCGGGGACATGATGGACAAGTGCGCGCGCGCGATCCTGCCGCCGGAGTACCTCGACGGCGGCCACCGGCCCCCCGCCGGCGACGGCGTCGGGAACGTCATGTACGGCGCGCTGCTCGAGGAGTTCGTGTTCCCCGGGCCCGAGCCCGAGTACGGCTACGCGCCGCCGGCGCGGCGCGCCGACGAGATCCGGGTCTTCGACTCCGGGCGCGGGTGGGCCCTGACGCCGCCGCTGTCGGGCACCGCGGCCATGACGTACGACTTCGCCGGGTTCAACAGCCAGGTGCAGCGCGCGGTGGAGGCCGGGGGCGGCGGAGGCGGCGGCGGCGGCGCGATGGGCGTCGAGGATCGCCGGCTCCTGGGGCGGCACGCCATGCGGCTCGCGTTCGAGCACCTGGTCAGCCGGCTGCTGTTCGCGCTCAGGGACGGCGCCGGCGCCGCCGCGGCGGACGGGGTCGGCGCGGCGGGAGGAGACGTGAGGACCGTGGTGGTGGCCGGCGGCGTCGCCAGCAACCGGTACCTGATGCACATCCTGCGGGCGATGCTGGCGGCGCGCGGGCACGGGCACCTGACGGTCGTGTCGCCGCCAGCATCGCTCTGTACTGACAACGCGGCCATGATCGCGTGGACGGGCATCGAGATGTACGAGGCCGGGTGGAGGAGCGAGATGGACATCCTGCCTATGAGGAAGTGGCCGTTGGACAGCATAGAAGAATCGTGATACCCCCAACCTAATGGACCCGTGTACGACTAGCACTGTAAGTGATATATGTGGCAGAGGGAGCAGCATGTACGTTCGTCACTTAGGCGGTATAGAACGGCGCAATGCAATTATAGGACGGTACCGCAAGCTTTGAAATTCCCTCACGATTACCCCAAGTCCTGTTAATATTTCATTACACGGCGGGTCCTCTGGCCACCGTCTTGTGATTGCATGTCCAGATAGGTAAACTTAATGCGGCTGTCTACAAAACAGAGAGAGCTTGGCCAGCGCCATTCTTCGTTTCCATCTAGACCCAGCCCGACCCACCCCGTCGCTATCCTTCCATTTCTTTGTTTCCCATATGGAAAAGGCTTTAGTCTAGCGCACTGGTGACGTTCGTGAACTCGCCCTTCTCCAGCTTCGTCTCCCAGAATATGGGGTTCGTGTCGTTGAAGCCGTGCTTCTCCCAGCCCTCCTCCTTGACGTGGTACAGGTTGATGAAACCGCCGGAGAAGGCGTCGCGGTGGGTGGCGGCCAGGATGCTGCGGCGGCCGAGCTGCAGCGCGTCCTCGACGCTCAGGTCGTACTTGTACTCGGCGTCGAGCACGCCGTAGGCGAAGGTCTGGCCGGAGCCAACGCAGAACAGGTTGCCGGCGAGGCGGGTGCCGTCCGAGTCGATGTAGTAGAGCGCGGGCCCCTCCTCCTTGGTGACGCCGGCGCACATGGTGCCCATGCTCAGGCCCATGCCCTTGTACTGGTAGACGAGGTTTGCGAGGATCTTGGAGGCGGCGGCGACGCTGATGCGGCGCTTGTGCCGCAGCTCGTGCAGCCGGCACTGCATGCCCAGCCACGCCAGCCAGTACTGGCAGTCGGCGGCGCCGCCCGCCATGGTGCCCAGCAGGCAGCTGTTAATCTCGATGACCTTCTTGACTGTCTGCGACGCGATCCAGTTCCCCGCCGTGGCCCGCGAGTCTGTCGCTACGATGATGCCGCCCTGGAACCGGAACGCCAGCGTCGTCGTGCCGTGCGCGATCTTTATCGGGCAGTCTGGGTTCGACCGATCATCGGTCGCGGCTCGAAGCCAGGCCGAGGGCTAGATTGTTGGCAACATGGTTAGAATACGATTAGGTTACGCCGTATGCACGGAGAGGGTAGGTACGTAGGCGGGTTGACCAAGTGGGCTAAGTGGGTTAAGTAGAAAGGCAAGAGACTTATGGGAGAAGCAAGAAATGAGGGAACGAATGGGAAACTCACTTGTGCTACAGGAGGCATGGCGAACTTGAGCGAGAGGCTGGAACCCATGTCGTTGGCGAAGTCATCGTGCTGGTCCTCTTCGAACGTCTCCCGCTGGAGTGCTGCCGGACGGCTGTATCGGGCCACGAGAGTATCCATCTCGGTCTAGGTGCAGCAGATGGATAGGCACTGCTCGTGTCTAAGAAGCAGATAGACAAGTTTTGACTAAGAGGAATGAACGTGGGAAGCCGCCGTAAATTATGATGTTGATGGTGATTGTACAAGTCGAGGGAAGCTGGGCCGGCTGGTGGAGTGAATGATTGACGTTTGTTACCGAACTTGAGCTGGCAGGCTGACAAGGCTCAAGGCAGCTGGACTCACGCGTCAATGTAGCTCTCCTTGCCCTGTGATTGGCTGCAGCTTCAGGGTGCCCGCCAATTACCCAGTACATAGCACCCTAGCACGGTAGCTACCCCACTAGGCATGTACTGGACTACGAATACCTTCGTATATAGTTCTTCATATGGACTATATATGCATTTACGGAAGCGGTTGATTATGGCCAAGCTCGATAGTAATGTTTATTTAATCGCGAATTCTAGAGTACAAGTGAAGCTGTGCATATGTATACATATACCAACATCTCTATTTATGCAACGACATTGGCGGTCATGGCCATCAAAGCCGATCGATACCTCCTAATCGCCCCTATTCGCCTGATTAAGTCTGTAACAGTGCCCTCAACTCTCCCAACAGCGTCGGTAGATATGAACGATTCCCCACGCCTGATCCATCAAGTGACTGGAGGTGTCACGCCAGGACCCGGCGGAGAGGCGATGATCGGATGTAGACCAAAGAAGTTACCGTGCGTATCCCCGAGGCCCCTCAACCTCCTATTGGTATTCCCGTTATCCACGAGGCATTCCAGACTGCCGAGGTTGGCCGAGCCGCTCCCCAGAGAAGCACGGAGTACTCCCGGTCGGCCGTCAAGAAGTTGGTCGGGGCGTTCGTGGCCTACCCCGACGGCACCCTCTTCTAAGCAGTCCAGGGGGGCGTGATGCCGAGTTTTCGGACCGCGCCTTCTTGGCGGCCCCGAGGTCCGCGGGGTCGACGATGAGGTGGAGCATACGCGCCCTGAACCAGTCTAGCACGCGGAATAAGCCTCAGGATCCGCTCCGGGATTTCCCCGAGGGGAGGCATCTGGACAGCCAGATGACGCGTCGGCCGTGGCAAGTGCCCGCCGCCGAACCACGTCTTCCTTGCCCCGTTCCAGAACGTATCCCCCCAGCCATTGCTCGAGGATGACTAGGCCGGCGGAGAGGTCAATGTAAAATACATGGCCGTTAGAAACGGCAGCTCGTCCGTTGGGCCTCCGTGAGCGCTCCGGAGCGGCGGGCCTTAGGCGCGTTAGGGCACGGGGCTCCGCGTTAGTCGGGCCGCTGCACTGCCTGAATCGCCACAGAACGAGCAAGCCGGCGCGTTTGTGGTAGGACACGGACCAGGCCTGGGGTCGTCCGCTCGTCCGGCGAAGGGATATGTCTCAGCGATGCGAGATTGCTGTCCCCCCGTCTACACTAGCTCCATTGGTTGGGTTGAGCGGTACACCCAGCTGAGGCGTGACTTTGGCTTCAGTGCAGCCTTCGGTAATGATGTGATGCGAAGTATGCCATTCTGGGCCCATGTCTCTTAAGCGCCAGTTCCCGTACGCGGCCTTGAAGCTCCGGAGGCGGTCGCGAGAAGTATGAAAACGTACCATGGGCCACGTCTTCGAAGCCGGACACACAGGAGATTCCGTTGATAGGGAAAGGATCACAATATTGCCCGTACACGGTTGTTTGATTGCGAGCTAAACAGTGAAACATGTGGGAGGCAAGGCCTACAACATACTTTGTGCGCTAACATTTCCTTGATAATAGACATCCTGCACTGGATACCTACCTTGCCTCTTCCTGCGAGAGGTTGTGCGCTCCACGCCGTGTCACCATACACGCAGGCAGCTCTATGCATAAAAAAAGAAGGAAAAAAAAGAGTATACGCAATGACGCGCATACACCCCTATAAGCGTGTACCATCGCCGGTAGCTCTAGCAGCATATGTGCTAAGAAGCGGTTTGGGATTTTGACTGTAAATTACATGGGGATCAATTCAACTTATGCAAAAAGGCGTGCGTGGCTCATAATTGGCATTCCTAGATATACAGATATGTACAGCGTTATCTAGCAGGCCCAGACGCCCACGATGCCGTCGCGGCGGCCCTCGATCATGTAGCCGTCCTTGATGCGGACATGGTCGACGATGGCGGGCGTCCTGTTCTCCTCGGCCTCCGTGATACCCGCGCCGCAGTCCCACTGCCTCGACTCCATCTTGTCGTATATCTTGACCACGTCCTCGCCGGCTGCGCTGGCGATGCGCCGGTCGTCGAACATCATGCTGGTGATGCCGTTGTCGTATGCATAAGCATCGAAAATCGAGCCCGTCCTGAGGTCCCATATCTAAAGAGAGGAGCATTTGGTTAGCAGACCACAGCCAGCAATTTCTGCTCTTGGACCATTCTCGTGACTCACCCTTATGCTGCGGTCCAAGCTCCCTGTCACCAGGTGGACATCGTCGAATTGTAGACAGGTCACCGGGCCGGTGTGTCCCACGAGACTGCGGTGGACTTGGCCACTTCGGAGATCCCAGAGACGAACCATGCCGTCGGCTGTACCACAGGCAAGAGCCGACTCAAATACCTGCAATGCACCGACAAAATCGGCCGAGTGTTGAGTGGCCCGGCTCGTTTGCCTCCATGTGGTCTCGCCAGCACCGATAGAAACAGAAGCCTGTGCCGCTGCCCACATCACATCGAGTGTCTGTACGCAACGTCCCTTCTCAAGGTCCCAGTGACGGATCGTCTTATCCGCCGAACCCGAGACCATGACGTCGCCTCTGAAGTGTAGAGCCGTGACTTCGTCCATGTGTGATTGCAAGGTGAACAGAGGGCAGTCTGCCATGCTTCCCTCAGGTGGTTCTATAGCATGGTCATCGGGGTTTTCGAAAGCGATTCCGTCGTCCTCCTCGTCTTCCCGCCCGAATTGGCTACCTTGTGGATCGTAATGTGCCTTACTTAAATCCCATAACCGAATTGTAGCGTCCATCGATCCCGTCGCAAGGAGGTTGTCCGATACTTGCAGTGCACGTACCGACGCAGTATGTCCCTCGAGTATTCCGATGCAGCGACCGGCGTTGAGATCCCACACCTTAACCGTATCGTCCAGCGCTGCGGACGCCATGGTACCAAATGGGACATCAAAATCTATTGCCGTAATATTGTCGGAGTGCGCCTTGATCTCCCGGATCATGGTACCTGGTTCGAAATGCTCATGTAAGACTTTTGCTGATTTACGCTTGACATTTTTGTGTTTCCTAGGCCGCGAGGGGGCGCTCGAGGCGCCTGGGAGCTTTTCGTAGATGGACTTGGACATGAACTCGTCTGCCTCTTGGTCCGTTACGAGATCCTCGTCGTCTTCAGATTTCGTAGGAGTGGCCGCGGCTGCTATCGACTCTGCTTCTTCCAGTAGCAGCTGAGCATCGTCGATTTTGCCCTCCATCTCCATAACTGTTGCATGTCAGCAAAGGCTCCGGTGATGCATTCGAGACTCCCCTTACTGTCGTGCTCCAATAATGCTTCCTCTTGCTCCAGACCAGCTAACCTGTCAAGGATGATTCTCCGCATACCACTCAAATTGGCTATCTTGTTGTCGATTTCGCGGATTTCGCTGCTGGCCATGTTTTTCCGTATGCCAAGCATCTCAAGCTCGTGCATCAACGAAGACCTCTCCTTCTTGAGTTTGTGGAGGTGGTGCGGGCTATCGGGATCCGAAGGGTGATCCTCTATCATCTTCCTCCCCCGGGAGACTCTCCCTCTGTGTTTCTTGCCCTCGTCTGTGAGCTCTGGAAAGCTCGCCTGGAAGCCCTGGAAAAGCGAATAGGAATTTTCATCTTCAGGGATATTCTGAAGCATGGCATCGGGGACATACGACAAGGCACGGTGGTGTATTTCGGAGGTGGAGAACCTGGAGCGGACAATGTCGGTAGGAGTAGTTCTCGCCATAGCAAAGACGCCCCTCTGGACGCCTGGCTTTCGCAGATGCCTGTGCACCTCGGCCATGGCGTTCTGGTAGTGCGGGTTTCTGGAGGGGTCCCTCCTATGCCCTACTAAGTGACTGGCTGTGGTTGTTACTTTTCGGGTGAAGGCCTCGATGCCCCTCGTCTATTTCCCTTAAAAGTCAGACTCGAGCTACCTACAGCGTGCGACGAAATAAAATGAACCTGAGGTGTGAAGTTACCGAGAGCACGGAGGAGTCATCGTCGTCCATGGCGGCTTCATCGTGCAATACATTGCTTAATTCTGAATCGGCCATGCGCGTGTTTTCCTTGTTAAAAGCAAGCTCTATACGATTGGCGACTTAAAGGGATCGTCGTGGAATAATAGCGGAATGGTGTGCATCTGAGCACAATATCTTATTTGGCGTAATAGGAGCGAGGGTGTTTTTGTCGGCACCCACTGCAAAGCCCTTTTCGAGAGTTTCTTATGATGAAAGCCATTCAACCCGATAGAAATCCACTCGAAGGATAAGGTTGCTTCCAAGGCTCGTGTGCCAAGATTTTGACTTAAGATGGGGCTTGGCATGGGACACGCGACCCGTTTTATGCCTATTACAGTTAGCAGCCATCAAATCCGTCGTACTGATAAGAGATAAGACCGACCTCCCGCCCTCCATTCCCCCACCACGATCTGTGTCGGCAGGGCTGGTTTGCGATCTGATGCTGGCTGCGCTTGCAGAGCCTCTCATCAGCCCTCTTAAGACACCCTGCAGGGGTAAGCGAATCCCACGTTGCGGAGGACACTCGCCGCTTCTGCCGAGGCTTGATTCCTGGCATTTGGGCCTTTCGGTTTCTCTGAGAAACGTGATAACGTCTCCCCTCTGGTTAATGATAGTAGTTGACGCTATATTTGAAGGCGGGTATGTATTGTGTGGTGAAGGGGCAACGTGTATCTACATAAATTTAGCCGGACATGCACTAGCTGAGTATATGCGTCCGTGATTGCATGTCTGAGGAGTGCGAATGGTTCCACGTGCCACTAGTTATCCAGGGCCATATATACGTTCAACTGCAGATTAAAGAGGCACTCGGTTTGTTGGCTTCATGTTTGATTTTACTCTTACGTGGTATTTGTTGAAGATACCTACCTACCTAGGTAAGTGAGCTCCGATCTGGGCCTCCGGCTGGTTGCATGGTGTACACAATATTCAGGAAGCATATCTAAATTGCGACTATACGATAAGAGATCCCCTTTTCCTCGCATAGATGATATATCAATACGGCGCATAATTCGTCTCAGCTGAAATCAAAAGTAGGTAGTTTCTCAAGGCTACATAAGTATATATCACCCACCGCCTGCACATTTGTAGTTAAAACCGAGCACCACCTGTTAACCTCTCAAGGTCGGCCATAGTCTCATAATGGACACGATCATTGACCTCTCGGAGCCTTCAAAGGCACTCGATCTGGCCAATATCCGGTTCCAGCTAATGTTCGAATTCCTCCCCACCCCTGCTGGGCCCCACTTATCTTGCTGCGTCACCGCTAACATCTTCCCCTAGACGCCTGGAAGACACCATCACCTTCCACCTGATCGAGAGGGTGCAGTTCCCCCTGAACAGGACCATCTACCAGCCCGGCGCCATCAAGATCGGGCAGGAGAACGAGCACCTGAGCTTCGTGGACTGGTACCTGCGGGAGCAGGAGAAGCTGCAGTCGCTCATCCGGCGCTACGAGTCGCCCGACGAGTACCCCTTCTTCCCCGAGGCCCTGCAGAAGCCCCTCCTCAGCCCCCTGCGGTATCCCAAGATACTGCACCCAAACGACGTCTGCGTCAACGACAAGATCAAGAAGTTCTACACGGAGCAGTTCCTGCCCGCCGCGTGCCCAGACTTCGGCCGGCAGGACCGGGGCGAGTCCGAGGAGAACTACGGATCCGCCGCCACGTGCGATATCGCCTGCCTCCAGGCCCTGTCGCGCAGGATCCACTTCGGCAAGTTCGTCGCCGAGTCTAAGTTCCAGTCGGATCCGGAGAAGTACACCAAGCTCATCAAGGCTGGCGATCGTCACGGGATCGGCGAGTCTATCACCAACGCTGCTGTCGAGAAGCAAGTTCTGGCCAGGTTGGACCTCAAGGCTAGGACCTACGGCAGAGACCCTTCGGACAAGAACGCGGATGTGCCATGTAAGATCAACGGCGAGGCTGTCGTTTCGATGTACAGGGATTATGTTATCCCCCTTACCAAAGAGGTCGAGGTTGAATACCTCATGCAACGACTGGACTAAGAATTTTATTACATCTCTGTCTTCTGAGAGGAAAAGGGGTAGGCCGACAGTAAATTAGCGGGCTTCTACGGACGGGTTTCTCAAAGGCGTGTCAAAGGGGACGGTGGCATGTTGGGTTGGATCTAATTATCTGGTGACTCATGACGGAGGGCTTAAATACTCGCTCACTGCTTTTACTGCGTCCGCAAACTTGCTAGCCTCGATCAGGATCATGTGCCCCTGGGGCATAACGCCCATCTCCTGGAAGGCCCTCTTGCTATCCGCCACAGCCTCGTCCATCTTCGTGAATGGATAGCTGCCGTAGGCCACCGCATGCTTGTGCAGCACCTCGTCCTCTGGGTGGAAGTAGAAGACCGACGCCTCCTGCTTCCCCTTCTTCCGTTTCCTCTCCTCGACGCCGAGCGGGGACTCGATCTCGTAGTAGGTCTTAGAGAGGACGAGATAATGCGAGAACTCGTAGGGCTCCTTGTCCTCGACCGCCGCCTCGATCTCGTCGATCAGCATGCTGTACATCGGAGGGGATATATCGGACGGCATGTTGATCAGGCGCTCTGAGAGCACCAGCCCCACGTGCTTGCCGGACGCCAGTAGATCCGGTACCGTCGCCAGGCCCTCGTTCGCCTTCGCCTTCTCGTTGATGTATCGGGTGAGTTCCACGACCGGCTTCTTCTCGCGATGTTCCTGCAAATTGAGCGCGGTAAGGAAGGCGTAGGCGTCGTTTTCCTTGCCGTCGACTTTGACCGTCGAGCCGATGGTCGGTTGCGACAGGATCAGGTCGGCCAGCCCGGATATGTCGAACAGCGTCGCGTCCACATCGAGGAGCTGTCGCAGCAGAGACTTGGTGCCGTGGAAGTCGATCTCCGGGTCGAAGTTAAACCACTCGAAGTCCACGTTTACGATGTCGAAATCCTGGGATTTCTTAGTCAGTCATTGCGACATCACTTAGGCGGCTCGATGAAAACCCACGTCGTCGTCTGAGCTGTCGCTGTCGCTGTCCACGGCCATCTTGTCCGGTTGCTCGGCTGCTGCGCCGTCGGCTTCTCTCGCCCTCTTCTTTGCCATTTTATCTGCCGTCCCGGGTATATGTGCTTCTATGCTCCTGTAGGATCCAGGTTGTGTTTTTTGGAAGCTCTAGGTCGGGCCCGCAGTGATAAAACTTCCAGCACTACTACCTTGATGCCGCTGATACAGCTTAGTGCTAAGCTAGCAGGTGGTTGATCTCGAAAATTTCTATACTAAGTTACTACCCCTCGCTAAGCCTATTTAAGCCGCGATAAGCTGTTCATGGTCTATGCGATAAGCAAGCTTCCGATTGTTTACCCCCGTTGCCTACAAGCACCCCTCCGTGTTACCCCACCAAACGATTGAAAAGATGCTAATCTCCAAATTACTTTTGGGGGTAAAGAGGAGAGGGAAATCGAGGTCAAACCTCATCACCGCCATATACCTCACAGGGGTTGACGTTCGGTTTTTCTTGGTTTGCTCTACATGTCTCCTGGTAGGACAGCCTTGACCAGAACGGGTGAGCGGCTGATGGCCTCTCTCGAACGAACTGGCCATGGAACTTTATAAAAACGACGTGGTAGACGAACGTCTAGAGAGGCTACCATGAGAACAACTGCTCCTAGTTGGTTAGGGAGGCCAGGTGATGGCCTCCACAGGGAGCCCGGGTTCCCGGTTATTTTCACGGCAACGATGGGGCAATCTAGGTACTTAGGTAGGCTTGCGAAGGACGACTACCTGGGACCTTGCCAGACGAGGTCACCCGGTGATATGGTCCTGCTTGCTACAATATACCCACAGCAACCGCAAAACCCCTACGGTAACCGGTGATTCCGCAACGATTAGCCATAACATAAGTATACTTCGTAGTTCACGATCCAGGGAATAACTACTCCTATAATGCCGTGGTGGAATTTCCGAAAGCTGCATTAGTTAACAGCATGGCTTTGAGAGTTTACGCAGTTACTACCTAGAGTTGCAAGATGCCACAACAGCAAAAAGGGGCCGAGCTGATGAGAAGCTCCTGCAGGACCCCAGTTCTTCCACGGAAAATACCTTCTCGCTCGCCTGCGCCAAATGATATTCAAGGCACCTTTCCCAGGACCCATACCAACCGCATCGGAATGCAGGTAACCCATTGCACGTTATCGAGCCATGCACGGCTAGTAGCTCGCCGTCAGGACACACAACCACACGCTACAACCTTAGTTGACCCGAGCCACCCTTGCAGTGAATGTTTGTCTAAGCTTTCTCCAGGATATACGGACCGGTTTAAGGCCCGAAAACGATGCACATGTACTATAGGATCCGGGGTCAGGGCGTTCGCAAGGTACCCACGTGTGCCGAAACCGAGGGGGGCGTCCACCTCTTGCTTTCAGCCTGATCCCTGGTGCATGATTTCTTCCTCTAATGCATGCGCGCGTGCATGAAGATATCTCAGGGAACTAATGTCTCCACCTATCGGGGAGCGCGGAGAATAGGAGTCGTTGTGAGAGGATGCGGACATACAATATTACTAATAATGGGTATATAGGAAGTACTCGCCGCGCCTGTGTGAATCGCACATTTTCTCCCCAAAAGCTGGAGTCACAATCCCCGAGCATCGAGAATTTTCAAACGATAAAACCCGGACGCAGCTGGTCCAGGGCCCCTGTAACGCCATGCTCAATGCATATGTCCCTCCCCCAACTCGGAACGCCGGCAGTTCTACATGTCTGCTTAATTGTTATGGCCGGGTGGCATTTCAAACCGCAAAAACCGCTTAGGTCCGCGCCGTGAATGCCCATATTAGTGCACAACCGTATTACCACATGATTCATCACACGCCACCTCAATTGCCCCGAAAGAAGCTCACAGTGGCGTGCTCCCGAGGGGTAGATGCAGGTAGTCGTCCGGAAGAGCTTCCGTGTTGCTGAAGGCTTCTCTAGTCTCCTCCGCGAGCTTCTGGTCCTGTCTCTGGCCTTGAGCGAAAGGCGAGGTCGCCTCTGACCTCGGCGTCTCAGCGGGCGTGTGTTGCAGCCCCATGCCCACGATTGCGTAACCGGCACTCTTCGATTTGGCATGCTTAGCGCTCGAGTTTTGCTTGTACGGCCCTGCGTCCTCGTCGAGCAGCTCACGCCGCGCCATCTCGATGTCGTGCCGTGCCTGTTTGATGTACTTTGCATTCCAGAGAGGCAGGATATGATAGTCTAGGGACTCCATTATGCAGCGCTCTGTGAAGTTGATCTGCTCGCACGCCCAGAGCCCCCGTCCCCATACCGAGCTGAAGTATTGCGTTGGCTCCTGCATGTCCTCGGTAAACTTAGTAGCGATGATCAGGGCGCCCAGGATGATGACTTCGGGAAACACAGAGTCGATGTGCATCTGCCTCTCCAGTGCTGGTCGGTTCGAGGGGGCGAGAGGAAACGATGACCGCCAGCTTCGGGAGAATTTCCACGTTAGTGAGTCGAGAATGCACACAGCAAGCGCAATGACGTCCATGGGCAAGTTGGCGCGCGCCAACATCTCCTGCACTATAGAGACAGATGGTGTCATGAAAGAAGCGCCCGGTGGGAGCATCCTAGCTAGGTGAGCTGCCGGACCTGTGCATTGAATGTTAGCCCAGGTTTCAGGACATGGCATAGAATACAGGTAGACCTGCCTAAATACTCGGCATTGAGTTTCTCCCCTCCTTCGGTGGGCAGACGAGGGCTCTGAGGGGAAGCAGACGAGTTCCTGGAGGACGGCGGCGGAGTCGGGAGGTTTGACAACGGCTTATAGAACTGTCGGAAGTATGCCTCGTCAAACTCAAAGTTGTCGTCGTCCTGCACGGTCGAAAAGCTCTTCTGGTGTCCCATTTTGAAAATAGGGTCCGCTCTAGCCGATGAATATATAAACTCAAGGGGTCCAATGATCCAGTCTCGGTCGGAAGCAAGAGCGGATGCTCATATTTTGGCGGAAAGTGGTTGGTTGTTGTTATCGGCTCGTTCCGCCAGCCCTAAGTCCCAGTTCGCAGCGATTTCAAGAGGAGAACGGAGGGCACGCGACCAAGGCCGTGTCGTAGTGATTGATCGTCGGTGGTTGACGTAGATATGTCAGGGGAAAGCTGATGTGGCTGGTCCAGACCCCAAGTCCCCCTACTTGTATGGATAACGCCTAAACGAGTGCTTTGATTTAGCCAACCGAGTGCCGGAGTGTCGGTGTGAATTCGACGAGGAGGGAGTGCATCCAATATCGTCTTGCTTCCAGTGAGAGCGAATAAGAAGAGAATGAATAACAATGGTACGAGGATCCGGATTACATGTACGGGACGGGGAGATGTATGAGAAGATATGCCTGGGCTAGCTATGTATGCATATAACGTATGAACGCACAAGCTATGACCATGACATTGGCATACAGGTATGTGCAGGTGGACTAGTCTAGTCAATACTTCGTACGCACAGCCCTCTCAGCTCTTTACAAGCAGGTTCGCAGGGTAAGCTAGCTCTAGGGGTCCCGTTGGCCCGCAAAACAAAGCCCGTGTTCAACGAGGCTGAGATAAAGTGAGGTAATCTGAGATTGCCGGACGTGCCGTCACCCGTGATGGATTCGGGAGTTTACCGTAGATAGCGGGAGATTTATTTGAAGCATGTCAAGCACAGCGGTGGAAACCCTGTCGAACCTCCCAGCGATGCAGATATCAGACGATTTAAGTAGAAAGCTAGGACGGGTCTTGGGCCTTTGGGTGAGACGCTAGGTTAGCCGGCTGGCTTCAATGTTGAGGGTGTCGTCCCATAACACTGAGTATCAGGCCGAATATTAACATCCCTGCCAGGTACCCTCTAGCCTCAGGTCTAACGCCATCATTGTACGGAACTACTGATTCATATAAAGTTCTAAAGGTTAGTTGATGGAAAATATCTGACTAGGACGATAAACTTGACCCTACGACGTAGGAGCTACAGATAGCTTGATAACCGCCCGAGGCTCTCTGATGATGAAATCTGCTCGTATTGTGACCAGGTGGAGCGAGTGTGGAGTTGTGTCCAGCTTTGACGACAAAGTAACTCCGTCCATCTATTGTTGCTAAAAGACTAGGCAGTAGTTTTAATTATACTTCGTACAACCACAAGCCGAGGCTCAGGTATTTCCTCTAGTGCAACCGGACTAGTAGGAACTATGACCAACAGGAAAGCGGTGTACACAGTAGACCCGAACCCCCGGCATCAGTCACTCTTCTTCCCGGGGCAGGCGCCTGGGCATTGGGACTTGCAGGTGGATCCTCATGTATGAGAAAGGGGGGTTCGTCGGAGGATACGAGGCGTAAAGGCTTGCACGAATGAGGACCACTCACCTTCGAGGTTACTCGCAGAATGCACGCACCTAACCGTTACTTCGCATCTTGAAAACATACCACATTGCTATGCGGATCCTTCGAATGCGAGAGATGGAAAATCTTCGAATTTCCATAGCCATGAGGAGGCGGCTACTGCCAGCAAGGCACCCATCCACCATACCAACTAAGTACATACTGTTACACCACAGCATTGCGCTTCGCGATATTGATGTTCACCGCTATGACGGTGACAATTAGAGATGACCTGGCGGTTAAGTAGTGCACCTCGGGAATTTTACGTCTTCGGCTTTAATGTGCCTCGACCCAGATCTCTCCAAGAGTCCAAGCAGCTCATCTTGTGGGGCGTTTTGATAACTGATATCTTGTCGAGGGCCTCAAATCCATCGTTGAGCACATCATGGCGCCACACTCCAACGCCTTCGCGCCATGTCTCCTTTCCGCGAGGTGCTCCTGCACGGCTCGCCCCTTTTGATCCATCATCCACGGCATTGATTCATGCATTCAACCCGACATAGGTAAGTATCTACCTAGGTAATGGTCCCGTATGACCCACCAATAGCCCCCTGTGTCTTCGGCCCAAGAACTGATGTGGGTCGTTTGCCGTACTCTACGAGGTTCGTCACAAGCATGACTGCCGAAGTCCGCATATTAACTTCGGGCTCTTCCGGCCGAACAAAGGTTACCAACTCCATTAGAGTACGTGTAAGCTATACTTCGTGCAGAGAATAGCTATATACCCACGCAGTCGGTTTGATTTATGCTTGGCCTAATACATATACGTATGTCGCACGTGCCTGATGCCAGGTCGTTCCTAACCTGGCCTCCCCCTTCCCTGCGTTTATGTAGCATCGCCCTGAACTGAAAGATCGTCAGGGTTCTCAAGGATACTACATTTTAGGGATAAGTGAATGATCCTTACTTATTTACTCCCATTACAAAGGTTTATCCAAAAGCCCAATACCAGACCATCTCAACTGCTGAAGATCGTCAAAAATATTGATAACTGGACCAACTATTCTGAAATCAGTTTTCCGAATGCGACGGCGCAGTATATTATAGCGATCATTTTATTCGGCTTCACACCAAGTAAACATGCATCATTATATGTCCATGTATGTACTTCGTATGATACGTACAGGGCCGTAATTTAGTGGTGCTAAGCACGATACCACCATATTGAAGCCACATCAATATGTGCACACATATGGTGTTTTACCCATTTATCCTAATATATATATATATATATATACTGTTCGGCCCTATCAAACCACTATTCTACCGCCATTTTCCGTAGATGCCTTTCGCAGGACATGTACTAGCATCGTACGATCTGACTTTGGCTTTGTGCTTATCAACTGACAACCTCTTAGCTTCAACCCCCCATGTTGTTCTCACCTAACCTTTCGGACGCATCATCTCCGTTGCTTGCTCAGTCTGAGCTGATAGCCAAACAGAATGCCCTTCATGAAATCTTTACCCGTTCTAGTGACTGCTTCTATCACACAATCCCCAATGACAACGGGTAGTTGGTTGTTTCGGAGACACTAGAGTGACATAGGATTCTTTCGCGTGGCCCATCCTGCCACCGTTAGATCTGACGCGCTTGCTAGAACGCTGGTTATGTGTCGACTACATATGTTCTGGTTAAACATACATTGCAACAACCTACCCGCTACGAGGATTTGAAATTGGTTCCAATTCCAGTATAAAACTAAAGCCTAGAAGCATGGTAACAAAATCAACATACTCCGTATACGAGACGGCCTGAGCTAAGTTCTTGTAGTGAATACTTTGCAGAATTTTTTTTAGGCCGTGCAGTTATTTCAAGGAGAACGGATGGCTGTCATGAGTCTTAAGGAAGCAAGAGTATACGTAACAGCCAAAGACGTGGATGGTATAGCCATGGAGGAAAGCATTCAGGGATGACCGTCCTGCATCTATTCAGCCGTAAGATAGAGACCATCGCTCTCTGCCATTCTTTAACCAGGAAATTTGCCAATATGTTGGATATGCGGACTCAGCATTCAGTTGAATATATCTTGCTGAAAAAAAATATATCAGGAGACTGACGCTGTAACTCCTTCGTCACATCTCCTTGCCAACAAGAAAGATCAGAGCAGGAGATGTTAGATCTAGTTAATCACTTAATGTCGAACAGGAAGATCATCGTCTCTGCTGCAATTCTATACAAAATTAAACGCACAACGCGTTATCGTTAAAGGATACTTATGACTTCCAAGCGATTACGCTCGAGAATGAATTTAATGCCGACCGCGTGGGCTACACGTTCTACTATATGCAACTCTAGCCTCTGGGGGTCAGCTTATGTTTCTTTTATCAACACCCCCAAATCCTATATGGTGTTCCAAACACCCCAAGAACCGCTTCCGCCTCGTATTAAGTGGTGACTCTCATTATATGCTGAGTTAAAACCTGTGTCAACTAATGCCACTAAAACACAATTATCATAACTTCGGGCATTAAACAGCATCTCTTTTACACCACTTACACGGTGGTTATCCCATATTGCGAAGGCAAAATAAGATGCGAGGCTGATGCTGACGTGCGAAGACCAGAGAGGCTTATATTATGAACTTGGGACGAGTAAAACATTATAGTAATAAGAAGGGATCCCATTAATCCGGCCACCGTCACCGGAGCACGGTCAAGGTGAGCAATTTTAACTGAAGGGACAGATACAAGATCTGAAGACTAAGATCCTTCACATGATAGCATATAGTTTAAACAAGAAAATACCATGGTCCGATAACCCCCATGCTACATGTGAATACCTCCACCATGTATCAAGAATTGCTTGGTAGCAGGATATACTTCTCCGTGTCAGCAAAAACCAATGAGGGGTTTAATTATAAGACCGGGACTTCACCTATGCCGCGTCCTAAGCCTGCAGCTTTCCAGGCACGCGGGGCCTCCCGTTCCTTCGATGGACATCACAGCCGGTTTACCCCTGATTTCCCTAATATCTCAACCCCGTAACTGGGCTCCTTAAATCTGTGGAACCTCTCACCAGCTAGCTGTATCTAGCATATTGCAAAGCGGAGTTTGACCGCATGGTTGTTCCGAGCATAATGGGGATCGCCCATAAATGTCGCCCTCGTAACTTCTTACGTTGTCGATTATACTATGCAGCTCTCTAGGGATAACGCCAATAGTTGACGACACTTCAAGACACGTTGCTCCTTTGGAATGAACATGAGATTACGTGGTCACGGAAAAGGGGAGGCTGGTTAACTACTCCTAGGAAATCTTGGTTGCTTGACATAAAGGTTATGATGAGCCCCTTTTTGTGAGGACTACTCTGATGTTCGGAGAAAGCCCAGTAAGGAGCCTTAGTACCGACATTTGGAACAAATATCCAATGAGACGGGCGGGTGGTAAAGACTTGCGCTTGGACCCGTGGGATCTAGATTCGAAAAGTCATACGAAAAGGCGCAGGACACACATTTCCATCCACGTTGAGAGGTCTTCGCTATACAGACTCACTATGGACTGATTATGGAACGTCGGATAATGTCAGGTGTCGCACAAGCGACGCCGCTATTACGTGGTCTGTAATAGCGTTATATATACACCACGACACCAGGCTAACATAGCCCAAAGGGGAAACAACGGAGCAGCAACATGCGCTACCTTTGCCTTGAAAACAATCCACGATTGAACTAAGGTTACCTGCCTTATGGTTCGAATATCTGAACTGTTGATACGATATTTGCGTTTGAAGCCCTTGATATGTGTTTCTAGACACTCGAATTCGGTCTGAATTTATTCCGGTTCAATCGACAACTCACCGTAGAGCTACCTGAAAGCCCAAAATCCAACAACACAATTGAGCTCGGTCTATTATTTCAATTCCGTTGACTATAGTCGACTTGCGTAATGTCACAGGCTTGTGCCTGTAGTGTTGCCTATGGTGTGAGGCCCCCGAAGTTGGACGCTACTCTTATATCAATCATTATGTAAGGTATTACCCAACGCTTACATCGTTCGTTCCCGTGATAGTCTGGAGGGTTGCAAGCGACTTTGTGTTGGTTAGTTCTGAATTAAGATATGAGTCCAGACTCCACTCTTCCGGCAGCCTCGTAGAAAGCCGGCATTAGCGTGCCCGGACGGATGATCTCATTTACAGTTTACTGTTACATCGTGTTTGATCCCGGCTGGACCATCACCGAGTGACCTTGGACCTATCAGACAGAAGCTACCACGATTCGCTGCGTTATGGGTCGTACGGGAGGGCGCTAGAAGGCCCGGAACCGGTCGTCAGACCAGGCTCCCAGTCAAAATGCTTGTAGTCCATAAGACATATGGAACCAGGGATAAGGTGAAGGATCCCTGCTCACCTCCGCGTTTGGAACGGGGCTGGATGGAGAGCTGTGTAAACCAGATTGTCGGACACTTTAGTCCAGTTATTAGTCGTTCAACCGTTCTGACGAAGTTGCAAGACCATCCGCCAGAAACGCGCAATAATTATCTTCGGCTTTTTTTTAACATCGCGAGAGATCATGCCCTACCAGCCTGCCGAGTCCTATGAAAAGCACGAGTTTCTTTTAAGGCAAGAATGGCTATCCTATAAGGGAATGCGAGAAAACGGCCCCAGAAGCATTCCCAGGCCCGAGAAGTAGTTGCATAGTAGACCCCAGGCGGCTCCTCGTCCCCACGAAGCTTCCCTTCAAGGTACTAAAAACAAGAGTCCTTTGATATCTGCATTAGCGTTTCCTAGCGTATTTACACGAGGTGTAAGCGAACCTAGAGATACCTATCATATATGGGGTGAAAGAACCGAATTAGATATTTCCTCGAAGAAATTATCCCGAGAACGTGAAAACGTAGTCGTATAATAACCTACAATTAGTTCGTCTAGGGGAAGTACGATCGGCACCTCCGTGCAAATGTCATACTGTAGACAGCTGGGACAGAGCGCGAGATCCGGGTTCCTCCGGATAAACTAGATATCGTGGATAAAGAAGGGAACTCTTGCGTTAGGACCAAGAAACCTGCGTCACCCCGCTAACGGGCGTGCACTCACACTGGCGGCATGTCCAGAGAAAAGGAGGTCCCGGCTCGAACGCTATGGGAACCCATGCCGCGCCCTATAAAGAATCGCAGCGTAGGCTTTGCACTGGTGACAAGAGCGGCCGCTGTTTCTCGGCTTTATCCGTCTCACATATCAACTTGTCAAGGAATCCGGGTACCGTACGCGGTTGCTAGGAAGATGGAGAGGTGCGCTACCTTGCAGGACCGTCGTCCGCGGCGGCCGTTGGGTCGTGCCCAGCTAGGCTGTTATACATAACTTCGTATGACCACACACGAGACGTTGAAATTGACATGCGCCAGCGACTCAGCCCGCCCCGCGCCAAAGACCGTTTCGACTACGCTCGAGTGCGGGCCGTACCCGTTGGGGGTTACTCTCCAACTCTCAGGGGTATTCTTTGTTAATTACCTCCACGGGGTCCACCGTAGGGTCATGTAAAATCTCATACAAGTTTGTATGGGAATAAACATACTTTGACGGATTGCCAGTACGCGCCGCCATCGCAAATCGACGAAGGTCGATCTTGGCCGAAATGCCACTGGACATTCCATACAATCTCTGTTGAAGTCTATATTGTAGCCTCATACGGCATATGGTGGCCCCGTGGAGGCAACTAACAAAGAATATCCCTGGGAGTTGTAGACGCTAGCCGCTCTTTGCTCTTCTATGCAGACGAGGGTTTGGGGGCACCAACCTCTTCGGGACATCCAATCTAATCAATTCGGATAGAATCGAGCTCTGTCTGCCGCCGCTAAGATAACGCCGTACGGTGATGTTGGTGGGCACGGACTGACTATGCCGCCTAGTGAGTGTCATCGTTAATTGTGTGCCTTCCTGCACCCGGGCCACGTCCCATCCATTGCCGCCTCAGCCCTGTCTTGATTCTAATTAGTAAGATCGACAAGGGATATACCGGACACTTGGTCTTACCTACTACTCTAATTATCCTTGTTGCTCTTACAGACGGTGAACTCGAGTTTGTAGACAATGGGACCTACGTGCTGGAGCGACCGGGACCAGACCCCGCGAACAGGGAAGCTCCCCATCCGCACGATGCCTTCTCGAGCCCGCTGGAGAATATAATCCGGGTACAGATGCAGCCGCCCATCTTTTTCGCGTGCCGGAGCGGACCATTAAAGTCTTACCACGCTCGCAGAACCCCCCCGGGCCCGGACCGGGACAAGGCGTATTCAGGTCGGCGCCAAATAACGTCTTCTTCCGTCTCTGATATCTGAGTCGCCCAATGGCATCGCAGACTACGAGGCACTTTACGGGAACGAGACACTTGGTTTTGAGAGGCTATTTAGTCTCGGGACACACGATGAGGGAGCAGCTATTTCCGAGGGTGCTTCGGCGGGTGAGATCCAGGTAACTGTAGGCCGCTTCGCTGCCGACCTGTCTTAACGCGCCTGACGCTGCTGGTACCCCGTTCCGCAGGCCGACAAGAGATTCCCGATCGCGTCACTCCGCGATGAGAGTTTGTGGAGGAATCCACCCTTCGGAGAAAGCGACAAGACCGAGGTTCCTCTCGACCTGCTCATCACGTTCTCCATGTGGCTGCTCACCAAGGCCCAGGGATCTCGGGTGGGTGGCCTGATACCCTGCAACATTTCACTCAGCGCAGACGGCAGCTTAATGGCTGTCGGCCTGCGGGGTGACGGCCGTGCGATAATCATCTCGCAGGACGCTGGATGCGGTCGAGCTCGCAAACATGGTGAATTCCCCACACCACCTCCCCCGGCCGTGATCCTCGCCAAAGCCTGGCAAGGAGCTCAGCGGTCACAAGATGTCCAGTTAAGGGCATCCCCTAGTATGCCGCCAAATAGACTACCGCATGCAGCTCTGCCTTAGACCGTACTGGATCACGAGAACAGATCTCACAAGGGCCCTCCGGGATCAGGGGGCCACTATCGAGTCAAGAATATCCGTACGAAACCGACAGTGTCAAGGTAGGCTATCATATGAGCAGAGCTGAACTGAAGCTCATAGAGGATACTCTCCTTGCTTCCCCTGCCCCTCGAGGAGTGTCTTCCATTAGTTCGAGTTACACATGCGCTGTATTTCTCGCGGCTCTTTAGACATCTGCATCAACCTCGGACGGACTCTCTACAGGAATTACACAACGTCCCAGAGTCTGACACAACCACCAATTGCAACCGCCGTGAAGGGGAAAAGTTCTCACTGAAGACAAACTCCATGAGCCACGAGCCAATCATCTTGCCAGAATGTTGGGCTTCCCGGACAGCACACTTCGCCGGTAATTTAGACACGGGGTGCCTAGGCATTCGTGGATACTCCGAGGGCCGAAAAGACCGACCCAATAGGCGATAAATACATAGGCTGGCTGGTATCGGCTAAGAGGTAATCGGACGCGATGAGGGAGAGCTCCTCTACTGTGTCATACGCCCAAACGAAAGCTGGAAATGTGGGTTGCCTTTACAACCCGCTTAGAAGACTGGAGAAGCTGATTTGATATACTACGTAGTCGATATGGACCCTTATCGACGTTGAGATATCGACAACATACAAGGTCGTATTAACAGAGATAGATGAAGCAAAGTGATTGGCGCTACGTGGGGTGGTCCTTGACGGAGGACAGAGCAGGAAGGAGAACGCTAGAGATCCTGCCGAGGCTTATATCGGATCTTAAGATATGTTACGCCATTGCTTTGTGTTGAGCATAGAATATCAGGTTTATCGACTGGGCGGGTAGTGTCGTGATAGTGTTCGAAGTACATAGACGCGCAAGGACCTTTTTATCGTCTGAGCGACCTGTGTACCATCGACGTTACTAGAAGCTCCGAAGTCCACTTCTATTCGGACTTCTTGTTGGTGGACCGGAGATTTGCAGATGTGGTAAGGGAGGGTCGTTTGATGTTACGCAGACCAAGCTTGATCGTTGCTTGTGCATGCGGGGGGCCAAGGTAGGGGAGTATGGGGTGTGAGGGGAAGGATAGTCAGGACGCGGGTGTTAATCAGACCGGGGGATTGGAGACAGTTTGCTAGCGAGACAAGCTGGGAAAGCAAGTTCAATGATTTACCTACCCCAACACCTAGGGAGGGATTTCTACATCCCACTATCGATTGGCACAAGAGGTGCTGCATATAAGGGCCTATATCGAGCAGGAAGTCTGGCGGGTCTAACCGTGGTAGGGCTGCTAAATTCGGAAGATCCTGGTCGCGGAACTTGCGATCTGTCTTCCAAATGGCCCTCGATGTCGGCCGGTGCCTCAAGGGTGTCTACAAGCAGGTAAACTAGGCTAGGTTATAGCAGTCACGCCGGCAGGAAACAGCAGGTCAAGGAGGCCTGTGCCAGGGATCCTGGCCGATCAATTAATATATCGTCAGCACAGATCGGAGAGCCTCATGACCATGGTCTTGAGAGCTACATTGAAGTATTTACATAGATCACAGCCGACACCTGGAAAAGGTAACCACTGATGCGTGGCCATGATTAAAAGTGGTAAGGTAGGATAAGGCTTGACACTGGGATAACAATAAGTCTTCATCGAGTAGAATGTTCCCCACGACCATGCTTAGTCTGATGTGATAGCTACTTGCGCGTAATTGCAGCTTACTGAGTGGGAGTGGCAGAGAAACCCTGGTGGTATAAAGGATAGGTAGTATCAGCAAGGTCTCAGAGGTGTCATTGTTCCTAATAACAAAGCTAGCTCGCTGATGCTTTCCTTGCTCAACTCTGGGTAGAGCAGGTTAGCGTTGGCATTTGGACGAACGCGTGCGGATAAAGCAAGGTTGTGACGCAGGTCGTGGACAAAATAATTGTCACACTTTATTCTTACCCCCTTCAATCTCAGCAAAATGATATTAATGGGTAAGCCATTTTTTATCACTAAACTTCAGAATATATATTACTTAATAATTTAATGATCAAGCAAGTTAATAATATCAACAACTTCTTCCTAAGAGTTCTGCAGAATTTTCTACAATTTTGCAATAGTTGCATCGGATTAAGCGAGTCTGAAGCAGTATGGGAGCGTGCCAATTTTTTTGTCCACGACCTGCCACGTTTTCGCGATTATCCCGTTCGCAGTATTCGGCCCGTTAGAAGCCTCTCATGCAAATGTCTGCTGACTCCCTATTGCAATAAGCCTAGATATACTTACACAATAACCGGCCCCATCCGCAGAGCCATTTACTCTGACAGGTCACCCATATCGTATCAAGTACGGCCTGGTTGCCATACGCTCCTAGGGCGTCCTCACCTTGGGCTATTTACTCCTAGCAGCGATAAGCCTTCTCGATGCAACTAGAGTTGAAATGTGGCGTGCGATGCTTCAATAGCAGGAGCACATCTGTGGCGCGCTGGATAAACGGTATCTGGCGCGCACTGGGGTATTGCTCGGTGGACGATCGCTCTCTTGCCCTCTGTTAGCACTACAGTAGTCTGGGAGTGTTATGAAGTAGACCGGTAGGTGCATAATCGTTCAAGATAGGAAGGACAACGATCCTCATAGTAGAGAGAAATATGTGCTTATATAGAATGGCCACTGCGTGACCTCATCGCGATCACCCGTGAAATGGTCCGGTGGCTTCGCTAAGGTGACAGGAATTCTGGGTACTTTACTGACATATTAAGTTCAAGTTGAAGCGACCAATCTCTCTGCTTGTAATTTTGCTTTTGGGGTATCTTGGCTCTATTTGCCGGGGAACATTGTTGGTCTTTCTCCCGCTGTTGGTGGGGTTTGACTAGGCCTTTACATAGGCCCTTATCAGTACCACATTTACAGAAACGCTCAACAGCACGGCCCAAGGTAACTTATCCTTAATGAAAGCCGGTTATAGGGAATGCCAAGCAAGGCTAAATACAAACCTCGAAGACAAGCAATGCCGAGACGTCTTCATATTTAGCCGGCAACTTTAAATTATAAGTCATGAAAGATGATAGGCGGAAGACTTTCTCTTTTGGGACCCTGGTGTCCATTTTCACTCATTCAGGAATTCATTCCAAGGACGCTTCGTTCTCTAACAGCCTCTAATATTGGTCTAGGGACATCACAGCTGGGGGTGACTCGTACGCATGCTTACGTATAGGCAACCTAACGCCAACTCGATTCTGTGATATGCCGGCATGAAAGTTACAGAAGAGCGGTAGCGAGATGTTTACTGCTGCATGGTATGCCGAGACGATGGTACTGTAAGCTATCAGGGGCATGTTCCCACATGTATCTCTTTACCTAGGTAGGTGCCTAACCTTGGTACATTATTCATGTATACCGGTGTCACGCATGACTTTACCTGTATGCGGGCAACGTTGGTGCATACTTCACACCATCATTTATGATATTGAAGACTTTCATTGGGGTTTCTTTATTCGTTGCGGCTGTTCTTATTCGCCATCTCAGCCGCTTCGTAGTCTGCCTTGCAACCCCTTTAACCCCGGATTTTTCATCTAAAGCCAACGTATCACATCATTCTTCTCTGTTACCAGCGGCTACGTAGATCGTCGTCTCGCCACGGATCAGCTCCCTGATCAATCGCCGTATGGGCAGCGGTTAGATGAATCAAGATCAATTCGGATATACACAGATAGGGCCTTACTTGTGCTGCGTTCCAAGACAAGATCGCCACACCTGGAGATGAACATTCTCGGGTTAATGAATCCCATCCTGGGATCCTGAATGCTGACGAGGACCTCGGAGCTGAGTGCCCAGGAGCCAGCACATGCGCCTTCCCCGCTCCGCTCCCTTACCGAAAATTGCCAGCATATCCGCTCCAAAAATGGAGTAGCCCCAGAACCATCCATTCCCTCACTCCACCTACGGGGGTATCACCATCGGGTGTCAACTCATCAACTTGATAGCATTGCAATGATGAGAGGAGGCCGAAGATCTCTGGTCTCGTCAGTCCTCGTTGGGGTGCCAGCCGACCAAGTGTGTGCGCAGGCCGAACCACCCCAATTCGTGGGTGCGATCTGTGCCGCAAGCTCTCAAAAACTGAGAAAGATGGAATCCAATATTTTGGAGGTAGGTGAGCCGACAGGGCCCCTGGCCATCCTCATCTCCATTCGTCCTGGGGTCCGTCTACACGCTTTCCCCGCCTGCCCAGCAGCCCGTATCAGGTGAGAAGCAGCAGGTATTCTGGGGTTATAATGGGGCCATGCGTTATATGTCGTAGCCGGGTCGAGGGATTGTTCAATGGCTCTCCAGTTTCTGCCACGCTCTTCTCGAGCTCTATTGAATTTGCCATACCTAAGGTATTGTAGCAATAGTACACACGCATAGGTCAGATCCTTCTCCGGCTCCCCGCAAGCCCCCTTTAAACAGGGTGAGTCCTGTGGAGTGCTTTGCATACATCCGAGACCCTTTACATGAATTCTCTTGCTTTTTGATCTCGTCCTTCGCTTACGGTCGATTCTTCGCATTGAACTTGTGGGTTCTTGCCAGCCTTCCGTCGCACTTCACCCCCCAGACTGGATCTCGCACGAAGTCGCCTATCACCATAATACGTGGGGCTCTAGCCCGCGAGGGTAGAAGATGTGTCCATCGTCGACGGGCGACTCGCCTCTCTCGGCAGGCACCGCGAGCAATTCGGGCCGGCCGTTCCCTTTACCGTCGAGGGATTCTTTTACAATCGAAGCTCCCACACCACAACTTAACACAGCGTCAAATGGTTCTCCGCTCAAATCGCCGTCGGCTGCTAAAATACAACGTACAAGTTTCAGCAAGGATGGCATACTAGGCGCGGCTCGGGAGGCGCGAAATTTGTCGCAATCATCCGACACCCGCTCTGAGCAAGCTACCAACGGGTTGCAGAAAATACCGAGCGACGAAGGTGTAAATCCACTCAAGAGACGGAACACGGAAGCAACGGTCGACTACCCCCGTAGACGAGCTACAATCGCGGTAGGTGACAGGATATGAAGTGCATCTAGACGGAACGGAACCCTGACCGTGTCATCTCTGTAGTGTGAGGTCTGCCGCTCACGGAAATCGCGATGTGACGGGACCAAACCGAAGTGCAAGCTCTGTACGGAGCTGGGAGCTGAATGCATCTATCGAGAACCCGGAATTAAGCTCGACGCTGGCGACAAGTTGATTTTGGAGCGATTAAGCCGCATCGAAAGCCTTCTTCAGATCAACCTGGTGAATAATCATGCTAATGGCATACATATTTCGCATGACTCGCCCCCCATCAGCAATGGAACTGCACTCAGTGGAGACCATCTCCTTGTCCAGAACTCGTCCGGGAATTTTGTCTCGATCATTCCAAATGGCGGCCTGGGTACGTGGACAAGCGGGGCCGGGACGAACATTTCGACGATGCCGAAAGTCCATACCAACGCCGCTTTACATCTACTCCAGTGGCCGCTGATCCGTGACCTTGTTCAGCGCCCATACGACCCACAGATCATCCTCCAGCTTGAAATGGCCCGGGAGCCACTCCACTCGCTGGCGAAGACTCCATGCGTTGATCTTTCGAATACGAACGCCTATATCGAGGCCTATTTCGAGAGGGTTAACGTGTGGTACGCCTGCGTCAATCCTTACACCTGGAGAAGCCACTATCGCACCGCGCTGTCCACCGGTTTTCGAGAAGGCGCGGAGAGCTGCATCGTGCTGCTCGTACTTGCTCTCGGGCAGGCGAGCTTGAGAGGCAGTATATCGAGAATAGTTCCACAAGAGGACCCTCCGGGTCTACAATATTTTACCGCGGCATGGTCACTTTTACCGGGCATGATGACTGCTAATACTGTGCTGGCCGCCCAGTGCCATCTCCTAGCTGCAGCGTATCTTTTCTATCTGGTTAGGCCACTGGAGGCGTGGAATTTGTTATGCACGGTGGGCAGTAAGCTACAACTTCTGCTCATGACTCCGACCCGCGTCCCGGAAGACCAAAGGGAACTCCTTGAGCGTATCTACTGGAACGCGCTACTTTTCGAGAGTGATCTTCTGGCAGAGCTAGATCTCCCGCATTCGGGAGTTGTCCAGTTCGAAGAGAATGTTGGATTGCCGGGCGGGTTCCAAGGAGAAGAGTCCGAAGCCGTCGGTCGCGATGACTTATGGTATTTCCTAGCGGAGATCGCCCTCAGAAGACTCCTTAACCGAGTCAGCCAACTCATCTATTCGAAGGATTCGATGGCTTCCACGACCAGCCTGGAGCCCGTTGTCGCGGAACTCGACTTCCAACTGACGCAATGGTATGAGAGTCTTCCGTCAGCATTGCAGTTCCCGTTCACCCGTGCACCATTGGCGGATCCGGTGCAAACCGTCTTGAGACTCCGATTCTTTGCATGTCGGACGATAATATACCGCCCCTACATCCTGGCAGTACTCGATAATGAACAAGCTGCGCTGGACCCCGCAGTCCGGGAGGCTTGCCATAAGTGCTTGGAAGCCACAATCCGGCAATTGGAGCACATTTCTGCACAGTAAGTAGAATGCCTCAGGTTATGACTGGTCAGATTTCCTTGCTTTGAGTGGCTCTCTTTGGACTTGTTATATTACACCGTAATCTGACAACTAGCTGCAGTCATGCTGGTCATATGCCCTATCTCTGGCAGGGTGCCCTGTCCATTGTCTCACAGACCTTGCTGATTATGGGCGCGACGATGTCGCCTTCGCTTTCGACAATTCTCTTGTCTCTTGTATCTCACCGAGATGCCATTGACCAAATGATCAACGACGTAATTATGGATATTGAGAGGATGTCGGTTCTGGCGCCCAGCATCAGTATGGCGGCTGAGATCATCAAAGAAGCGGAAGTTCGACGGCGAAACTTTCTAAGCGGCTGAACCCTGAGTGATGCGATGGACGTAATAACGTGGACTATCTTATCAATTCAGATCACCTCGACCACCATCTGGCCTTAGGATCCCCGGATATGGTCGAACAGCATCATCATGAACTTACAGACGATGGCTTGGATTTGGAGCTCTCTATTGACGACCGTCTTGGGTCTGCATTCTCGCATACCTTAACTAAATGGGCTCATACTTCCCGATCAGGGTCGTATTTCTCCAAGCTTTTGGTGCTTCTGGAATGATTTGATAGCTCCTGCAGGTGGTATCTCCCAGGAATCATTCTGGGCATAGCCCCTTTCGTGTCCTGATCAACAAGGAGATCAATATTTCACGACTTCCCCTCAGCCTGGCCGGATACTATTACCCAATTCCATCTAAGGCTGATATTGGAATTGCCCAGCAACTGGCCAGCGTCCAACCAAGTATAACGCGGCTTATCTTCTCCCGCGCTTGGGCACATGCTGCCTAGAGAAATGCTCCTCTTAGGGTTACACTACTCATTGAGGCGGCACGCAAAGTATATCGACAAGAAACGGTTGGCGGGAATTCGATTTGGGCTCGGGGTATCGGTCCGGGTTCCACACACGTTCCACTCAACCGGTCAACTCCATTATTTCTTAGCACCGAAACTGGAGGAGTCGCAACCTTCACCTCCCAAAAGTGCATGCCGATCGAGGTTGTGGTGGAAGACCTGATGGCATTGCCCATACGTTAGGGCTATCATAAGCAACTCCCATGTTGTTCCCACTTTCCTACGTCGCGCCATGTTTGGGCGCATTAGACTCTCGGGCTCGCTGTAGCAATATCTTGGATTACGGAATGGTTCATTGGAGGGAGTCTATCCTGTGTCAAGTTAATGTTTCTTTTCAAGGCTGGAAAATCCGCGGTACGACTAAGCGTAATGGCTGCTTTGATTCTTTCTTCGGCCCTTTTTGTACGAGACGAAGTCCCTTCATGCTCCAGCAGGCGCCAGAGGTATCCTCGAGCATTTACATTACCAAGTGGCAACTGTAATATGACAATTTAGTCATGTTCGAGAACCTGTTGCTATTGATTCGCAGCCAGGAGAGCGGTGGCAGGTCTGGATACCTAAGCCACTTACCCCCTTGCCCGAACCAACTTATATATTATAATCTCATCTCACGATTTACGGCGTTTCTCAAACTGTTACTCACTTGGTTCACTGATTGATTCGGCACGACACATATGGCAGTGGTTGCGTCTGCTATTGTGCATATGTATATACGGACGAAGGCTGCGACTTTCCTATGAAGAGTGAAACGGTCAAGCACCACCGTAATCTTTTGAGAACGACTTGTGGTGACCCTCGTTTGACTCCAGGGCGTGTTGTTTTCGCGATACCGTGCAGGATATAGCGAGGCATTCCCCAAACCCGTGCCGCCGTTGGCCTTAAATAATACAAGTCACCGCCAGAGCAGGCCGATGCCTACGGAAGCCCCTGAACTCCTACTACAGACCCGGTTTGTAGGCACCCGTCCGTTAATCCGCGATGCGAATTGGTGCATCCACACTTCAGAGGACCCATCTACTGTATGGTGGTAGCTAAGGAAAGGTGTGCGACTCCGCCAGACGCGGAGGCGGCGGAGGGGACCGCCTTGCCTTTTCGGGCTTCCCGGCTCGGCGTACCCGCCCGTGCCAATGCCGCGGATCCCAACCCCCCGGGGCGTTTAGCAACACCTACGCGCCATCTTGGCCCCCTTAAATCTCACTTGAACGTGCTCGCCACGGACGTGACTTGCCGCTTTGGGGCCCTTGCGTCAGCGGCGTAACTCCGTCACTTGTTTTCATCATCCGAAGATAGTTGATTACCTACGGTATTGCGCCGCGCGCATTCGCTTGCCCCCATTCTTCTTGTTAGGGGACTGACGAGCCCGCCTGTTGGGCTGGGTGGGTGATTGGCGCCCCTCCCAGCATCCACGACACGGATGTTGCGGCGAACGAACCCCGCGCCTCGCCTGCCTCGCTTGCCATGCCCGCGTATGTATGCATACGGGGAAGACGCTGCCCGCAATGACTTCGTATTAGTTTCTCACCTAAGCGGCGGCGACTTGCCCGAGACTGGCGGAAATAAACATTCATGTACGTCAGCTTACGAGTCTAACCGCCGCAGGAAGAAGTGTGGTCCTCCATGATGTACCTACCTAAGCGCTCTACGTAAACGCTTCCCTGGGCGACCCTAAAAATGCTGTGAGCCGGGTGGCAGAAGGATAGTCCTACTGCTGCAGCCCCCGCCGGCAAATCCTGCTTTGGTTTCTGTGTCACTGATGCCGGAGATCTCGCCCCCAGAACGGGACTATAAAAGGGCAGTGCAATGAGTGCTCTTAAGCAAGCTCAAGGCAACTTCTGCGTTAGAGATTTGCAGGATGGCGGGTACAGTAAGCAAGGTAAAGACTAGCATTGAGGTGGGAAAGGACGCTGTTTCTAGGATGTAGGCAAAGGAAACATTTATCAGCCCGGACAAAATTAGTCCGGCTTCAATTAGAATTATACGGAAGTAGGATGATAGCACAGTTGTCCAACGGCGGCTTGGAGTAATCCCCCGTCTCTTGCCTGACTCGGCGACTATCTGGGAGCAATTATTTGAGACAATAGACCTTCTTTCGCCTCAGCCTTGCCCAACTGTCGCGGTGTCCCTTTCTTTCTCCAGCCTTCTCCCGTGATATCGAATTAGCTTCAATTAGGCGATGGCCTCTCATCGTTGAGCAAAGTTAGGTTTCAGGAGTTATCTAAGCTGAGACATGCCTTGCCGCTCCTGTGTGAGGACTTGGTGAGGCTGGCTTGGGACTGAGCGAATTAGTTGAGACCCAGGTGGGCTGTCCATGTAAGACATCACCTAACCTTCAACCTAGCGGCCCCGTGAAGTTCCTCTCCTCGTCCTCCCAACCGACCAGGGGCCAGCCGTCCGGCAACCTGGAATACGGAGGCAGCGTGTACCTCCCGTCACAGGCGCCCTTGCTGCAGGTTGAGTCGCAGATGCCGAACGTCTTACAGTAGCACTCCTGCGCCGAGGGGCAGTGTACTGCCTCCTTGCCGAATATGACTGCGCACACACACACAGGTCCCGTATTAGCAACGGAACTGCGAACTGGATTAAGCCGCAGGGGGAGGGGAAGACAAGAATTAGTTACTTACTGTGCCACGAGAACTCGAGGACCCTGCCGCTTAGGGAGTCCTCGAGGGGCGTCCGGAGCAGCCAGTCCCGGAAGCGGATGTAGTCCTCAACGGGCCGGCTCCGGATAGTCTCCCGCGTCACGCCGAACTGGGAGCAGCAGCTCACGGCGACGACCTCGGGGACGGGCGCCTCCTCGGGTATCATCAGCTCGTGCCACGCCTGCCTGAAGACCCCCTTGGCCGACGGGGCGCCGTCGCTCGCGTGGCCCTCGTCCTCGACCGGCCGGATCTCCGCCGGGCAGCCGATCACCCAGACGCACCGCAGGTTGGCGTAGCCGGCCTCCTGGAGGTGCGAGATGCGGAAGTTGCGCAGCGTCGGCAGCGCGTCGTAGTCGGGGTCGTCGTTGTGCCACGCGAAGCGGGAGGCGTGGATGAAGATTAAACTGCTCCTCACGTCAACCACGTGCCGCCCAGGAGTCAACACCCTACCTATCCGCTGATTCCCTATCTCGAGCGGGAGGAGATTGAGAGAGAGGAATGAGGAGATGTGGGCTTGGAGTAGTGGGGATGCAATGCATACTATGAATGGGACACGTCAGCTTCCAAGGACGCCAGGAGCACCGATTTTGAACTTCGGCACAAATTTTATTCGCATAGAAACGCACCTTTGGCGGTAGGTCCGAATAGTGGTTGATAATATGTGTGAGGTAGACCATCGCCTCCCGGCCTTTATTCTTGGGCACCGTCAAAGAAGCATGGGGATCGTCGGCCACGTATATATGCGCATACCAGTCCGGCAGGTATTTCTGGATCCATGAAGTGTCTTCATTCTTCGTGCTCGCAACCACGAGCTCTACATCGTGGCGGTAGCCGTCGCTAGGCCGCTTTGACCGCGGAGTATCGTTGTAGGGAGTCGAGGCGAAGAAACGCCCGTCACGGATCACCAAGAGCACGAGTAGACAGATGAACGTAGCAAGCGACACAACAATGCGGCGAGAAGTCAACATGGTAGTAGCTTTGGGTCAAGGAAAGGAGCCATGATTCGTCTCTATTCCGGGAACGAATTAAAGCAAGTTGTCAAGCCGTCGGAATAATCAAAGACGCTTCCGCCCTTCCCTGCTATCGCCTCCATCGTATCATACAATAATCTGGGTGTTGCCTAGCCCTGTCGATCTGCATACGACGTAGCTGCAGTGGCTGGGTCATCTTCGTTCTATTTCAGCCATCATGACAGCTTGGCAACCCGTATCTGGCATCCCTACTTTGGTTATTAGGCAAAGGTTAGACGAATGAGGGCTGGGAACAAGGGCCGCGAACCCCTGCATAGCCCCACGCGAAACAGATTACGAGAACAGATGATTCCTAACGACCCTTAAACGAAATCGGAAGACAAAACGAAGCGTAGCTTGGGGAGTGGTTCTACCTCACATAATATAAATTAAGCATTGGCCGCCGATAATGGCGAGCCATGGCAGAGATAAGGCACTGTTTAACGGCACAATCGACCGGATCGTTATGACTTACCGTTCTTGAAAACGGCTGTTTACTAAGCGGAAGAGCTGGTGGTCTCTGCCGGCCTTTGCCTCTTCCTTCCGACATGATATTACAAACATAGTTTATAAAGGCTGCAGTGTCGCAGAACAGCTTGTCTCTATGCCTGCTATATGCCCGTCCGCGCGCCTGCCTTACCAACTGCGGTGAGCGATGTCTCCAGCGAAGCCTTCTGTCGTGTGAACCTATCCTGGCAGTTGCATTCATCATGTCCTCAGATGGGCTATGGTTGGAGCGCTGTCCATCACGGACATCTGTTTACACGTTTGTATCCTTGTCCGGCCTCAGACTCCCAAATCAGGAGTCTACGTATGATGGCGGGGACACTGAAGAATACAGCGTTCTTCTAGAAAACGAACATTCAGGCACATAACGACTAGCCTAGCCGACAGGTATTTGTTCGATAAGTCGTATCCGATCCTGCCAACAATACTGGGCGTTGGAATGGTACTGCATGGGATATATAACGATCAACAGCCCCCGCCCTGGGGATTGAGGCTTGGTGATTTGGAGACTTATACTTGAGCATCAGTGGCGCCGCAGACAACTGCTACGTCGATATGACCTCTGCGTGCGGTTCGCAGGATGATGTGGTCTGTCCTAACCCGGCCGAAGCCACCGAGAGAGCCGGATGTCCCCATCTGAGGTGCTGCGCCGAGGATAGAACCATGACGGAGTATAATGTGCAATGCGTCATTGCCATCTCGGACCTCACGGTTCTCGCACAGCATGCGGAAGATACCTCGACTACGTCAACACCAATACAAAGTCAGTCAGTGGACCAGAAAGTCAGCGGCGTCAGTAGTGTCGGGAGACGCCAATTGCAAGAACCGTCATCGGCGCGATCGCAGCGCTCGGGATAATCGACGCCGTGGTGTACTTTTGTCTCCGGAGACGGTGGACAGCCGAATACGGACAATAGCATGCCTACGCGCTTAATGAAGAGGGAAGCGGAATCGTACGGGCATGGCGCGCGCCGCCCATTGGGATGGCCTCCATGGACGCATTCTACTACAAGCTCTGCCAGATATTGTGGAGCTCTCGACTGTAGGCCATGGCCCGCATGAGCCGAATGCAGATGGTCAGTAGGCGCGGGGTACCTGGGCCTGTCTGCAAGGGGCGTAATCAATGGGTCGGTAAACGCTCAGGACTCTATTTAGAGAGGTCCCGCGTTGGCAGTTTGAGTTTGCCTGAATCTTGGGGGGGTGGGGGAAAAGGTCACCACGAAGGTGGGCAGCATGGATGAGAACTTGGAAAGACTGACCGGATCAAACCCAGATCCCAGCCAAGTGTTTCTCATATGTCCCGAGTCTCCCGAGATATCATCACGTACGTTATGCAAGGGAGACACTTATCTAAGCCATTCCGCAGTAAGGACTTGGGTATTTGCTCAGGAGTATTCGAAAATCATATGCTGATGGGTCTAAAAGTGCCGGCGGGGGGAGGAAGGCAATGCAGTGGTAACTCGGCTCGCAGCCAAACCATGGGGAGTTGAAGCACGTCTAATCTATTAAGGTAAATGCCGTTGTTATTCACTGACCCATTGTAATCTCATTACGGTAATGCATGCGACCATATTTCCTTCCTACCTACATACCTAGTGCTCGGATTGGCCCGTTAATCGGGTTTCGGGGTATTATTTTGCGCGCGCCGCTCGCTTTCGGGGTGCTTCTTCGACTTACCAGTGCAAGGCAGTTAAATAGGCTTAGCAATGCGCTGCTTGGCCCCATGCTCAGTCACATGGCGATGGTATATCGACTGCCGTTCAATGTTCCGGTAGCAAATCACGAAGCGACTGACGGTCGGATGGACATATCCGTAGTTACGAAGCGACCACCAAGCGTTGGCCATTCCCGCCGTTCTATCAGGTCCACAGCACACGCCGACGTCGCTCCGTGCCAATCCGGTGGTCCCGAGTAGGCTGGTAGGTTGCAGGTTGCATGCGAAGGGCAGGGAAGTGGAAGCCCCATCTCTCAGAAACCCCACTGTATCTGTATAGCGAGACTTTCCGCGTCGGGGCCCGGGCTAATACCGGCGTGTTTTAAGAGATCTATAACGTCAAGTGCAAAACATCTCGCCGAGAAGGTAATTGCAGCGATACAATAGCACGCAGAACCTCTACCCCCCGGTTGCCGCCGAGATTGCTCAAGCATTCTAGGCTCATGCATAAGATGGAATATTCATATAGCCCGGTATCGCTATAAAAGTTTTAGCTTGCTGCGATTAGCAAATCAAAGTGATCAGCAAGTGGGGCGTATGTGCATATCGGCTTCGCGCGTTTCCGAATCCCCATGAAGCCATAATTCCCAAACTGATAACAAAAAGTCCACCAAAACTCCACTAATAGAGTAGCGTGGCAGAATTTCCAGATGATAAGATAAGATTAGGGACTCAAATACAGAGTACAATAGATAGGTAAGCTGACAGCTGACTTCTAGGCTTTAACTAAGCACGCACTACGTGTGCAGTACTTGTGAGGACTTGGGTTCCGTATTACTTGACCAGGTATCTACTATGTAGTAGTTTAATGGACGGAAATAGCAGCCTACGGAGCGGCTGAACTGGCGCCAGGGCAGAAAATGCATATGTGGCTTGTTCGGATAGAATGATTTATTAATTTACCACGTGGATCCGTGATACTGTAACCCTCTAAGTTGGAAGAAACGCTAACGTTAAAGCTGGTTGTCATCCCACACCACGTTGCACGTATAATAAAAACTGTTTGTTTCAGCACTCGTAAGACTCAGTGGCTCACCTGCAGGGGCTCTTTATATTTTTGCTTCTTGCTGCGTCTTTTATTTCCTTCCCATCTGTTGCTTATGGAAGCACTGATGTTGCGGCTGATTGTTTCATAATAATATTTTTGCTGCCTTCTGTTACACGTGCAGCTGCAATACCGAAGTGTTTGCAGATTCGTTCTTTGGGATCCGAGTCGAGCTGGAGTTCGCTGACTGGGAGATCTCGGATTCGGTGTAAACTCGCCACCATTCGAACCGCCCGTCTGCTGCACATTCTACCAACGCCCATTCCGTTATCCTTCTTGATCGCACACGCTTGCTGTCGGTGTATCCTACGTCACATTCAAAGCATTCTTTGCACTCTTCAACCTTCGGTTGTCGCCCGAGTACGGTGCAATCGCTACGATGGCTCAACTCGATACTCTGGACATGATTGTCCTCTCTATCATCCTTATCGGGACGGCCGCCTATTTCACGAAGGGCAAGTACTGGGGTGTAACCAAAGACCCGTACGCCAACACGTTCGCAAATGCCAATGGACAAAAAGCGGGCAAGACGAGGAATATCATAGAAAAGATGGAAGAGTCTGGTAAAAACTGCGTTATTTTCTATGGTTCGCAGACTGGCACCGCCGAGGACTACGCATCAAGATTAGCCAAGGAGGGTAAGAGCCGTTTCGGTCTCGAGACCATGGTAGCCGATCTCGAGGACTACGACTACGATAACCTCGATGAAGTTCCCGAAGACAAAGTTGTGATGTTCGTCCTCGCGACTTATGGCGAGGGTGAGCCCACCGACAACGCTGTCGACTTCTACGAGTTCATTACTAGCGAAGACGTCTCCTTCTCCCAAGGTGCGGACCCCCCTCTCGGAAACCTCAACTATGTCGCTTTCGGTCTGGGAAACAACACCTATGAGCACTATAACTCTATGGTTCGCAACGTCAACAAGGCTTTGGAGAAGTTGGGCGCTAAGAGAATCGGCGAGGCTGGCGAGGGTGACGATGGAGCCGGTACCATGGAAGAAGACTTCTTGGCATGGAAGGATCCTATGTGGGCTGCACTTGCAAAGAAAATGGGCTTAGAAGAGCGGGAAGCCGTGTATGAGCCAATCTTCGGTATTGTGGAACGGGACAATCTCACCAAAGACTCGCCTGAGGTCTACCTCGGCGAGCCGAACAAGATGCACCTCGAGGGTTCTGCCAGGGGTCCTTTCAACGCTCATAACCCGTATATTGCACCGATCGCAGAGTCGCGGGAGCTATTCAACGTCAAGGACAGGAACTGCCTGCACATGGAAGTGGATATCAGTGGCTCTAACCTATCATACCAGACCGGCGACCACATTGCAGTCTGGCCAACAAATCCCGGGCAGGAGGTCGACGAGTTCCTCAGCATTCTAGGGCTGGACGGCAAGAGGGACACTGTGATCAGCGTCAAGGCACTCGAACCTACGGCCAAGGTGCCGTTCCCGACTCCCACGACTTACGATGCTATTGTTCGGTATCACCTGGAGATCTGCGCCCCCGTCTCTCGGCAGTTCTTAGGTACCTTGTCTGCTTTTGCTCCTGATGAGGCCGTCAAGGCTGAAATGGCCAAGCTTGGCGATGACAAGGACTATTTCCATGACAAAATCAACAAGAATCACTACAACATTGCTCGTACGCTCAGCGTGGTAGGCGGAGGGAAGAAGTGGTCCAATGTCCCTTTCTCCGCTTTCATCGAAGGTCTGAACAAGTTGCAGCCGCGCTACTACTCAATCTCTTCATCGTCACTCGTCCAGCCTAAGAAAATATCGATCACTGCCGTCGTTGAAAACCAACTCATACCAGGCCGCCAAGATCCGTTCAAAGGTGTAGCCACAAATTACCTGCTTGCTCTCAAGCAGAAGCAGAACGGCGACCCGGACCCCGAGCCGTTTGGCCTGACTTACGAAATTATGGGTCCGAGGAACAAGTACGATGGCATCCATGTCCCAGTCCACGTTCGCCACTCGAACTTCAAGTTGCCTTCGGACCCTTCCAAACCTGTGATCCTTGTCGGACCTGGCACTGGCGTCGCGCCTATGCGAGGCTTTGTGCAGGAGCGCGCGAAGCTGGCAAAATCTGGCCAAAATGTTGGCCGAACCCTACTATTCTTCGGATGCCGAAAACGAAATGAAGATTTCCTTTACGAAGCCGAATGGGAGGTACGTGCTGACCTATCAGTTTCCTCGGAATACTGCTAATTTTTTGCCTTAGCAATATAAGCAAGCCCTTGGTGACAAGTTCGAGCTGATCACCGCGTTTTCGAGGGAAGGGCCTAGTAAGGTCTATGTTCAACACAGATTAAAGGAGCGCGCCAAAGAGGTCAACGAGTTGTTGGAACAGAGGGCGTACTTTTACGTATGTGGGGACGCCGCAAACATGGCCCGAGAGGTGAACACTGTTCTGGCACAGGTTATTGCGGAACAGCGAGGTATCCCCGAGTCCAAGGCAGAGGAGATCGTGAAGAACATGAGAGCCGCAAACCAATACCAGGTACGTAAAGACCGCCTAAGTTCCTCCCCATCGGTATCGTTGCCGTCATCACATCGTTTCCTGCTTCCCATCATCTTATCTGGTGGATGTGGCTCGGGTGTTCCGGTTCCACTTTGGTTGCTAACATCCGCTGCAGGAGGATGTATGGTCATGATTCAGGCGTGTGGAGAGAACCTTTTGGTACCCGACAACGTGGGCAATATGCATACGCTTGCACGTAAGCGGGTTGCTCGTTGATCAGAGGTCATGACGGGAAATTTTGGCTTCAGGGATGGGTGTCAGCATCGAGTGAAATCATCTCGGACCCCTCGAACCTTGTTGCATATTTTGTCATCGCCACGGAATCTAATGGATTCTTGACACGTATCATCCTATATATCAATCATAATGAGCCTATAGACTGTATCAATGAAACATATATCCCACTTTTGAAATGCTGCCTACCTTGGTCCCTTCTAGCCCCTTACGCCGCCACAACTCTATTTTTGTTACTTTCGGGGCCACCAATCCATGAGAGCCCCAACTCCTTAGCCGCTGGCTGCTAATCAATCCACGACCCGAATGGTCCGGCATTATACATCATGCGTCACATCTGTATCACGACGCGTTAGCTAAAGCAAGCGAACCTCAACCGCGGGATTGATGCCGACCCAGACAACCTGGACAAACTTCTGCATACACGCGGATAGCGCCGAAACTCAATCTAGTGGGCCGACGTCCACCAAAGGCAGCCGGCCAGGCGGTCAGTCGTTCACCGGTCGGCGGGGAGCTGCCAGAGAGAAGCTCCGACAAGGCGCGCATTCGGGCTCCTTTCTCCGATCAGCGGGTCGGAGGTCCGATCCACGACGTTTTTAGGGATCCGAGACTGCCGAGGCCGTCTCTGACCCCATACGCTACTACATCATCAGTATACAGTATCCAAGGGCGTTTTCTGTTAGTCCCCTCCATTCAGTCCACCGCACGTCTACGTAGGTTCCCGTACGCTGTGATGGGGTTGAACATGATCTAGCTTTTTGCTCATGCTTACCACACTACAGTAAGTAGGCTACTAAAAGTCGAGTTGGCGAAGAAAATGGCCGATGTATATTCCATACAACTCCGATAAGAATCTACATCTTACCTTTGATGGGAACAGCCGGGCTTGTGGAGGCAGCTAACGGAAAGCACACCTGCGTAATGTACAGAGAATGCATCATACTACATCCCTCCAGACTTGTATCGGCGACACACCCAGGTCCCGTGAATCTCCGGTACGGGCGTATGTAAATGAAAAGAGAGGACTCGGACCTATATAGTCCGCGCGATTGCCTCGGCTGAGTGAGAGAGACATGTGACGTATATACACACTGTATACAGGTGGATAGATGGGTAGATAGGCAGATAAATACACAACTCGGGCAAAGGACGTCATCCGCGATGCGGTCCACGGATCCCGCGGGCGCAGCGAATGCATTACACGTAGAGCTACATGGTCACGCGGATGTATCGACGCAGGGAACCGAAAAATGCAACAAAAGTTCGTGGGGAGCTTTACGACACGAACGTCGACACTCACCTCCGTGGATGATGACGTCGCGCAAGTCAGCAGAGAAGTCTCTAGCTCGTTCAGAGAACTGCCGAGACCAAGCCTCCAGACTTATCTACACATATTTTGTGTGCGTATGTAAGGCAGGTTGAGGCGGTATGGGATTTTTATCCTACATACCTATATGTACGTGCATGCTCTGACGATCACAAGATCGTATATATACATACACCATCACCTATTCTCCAAAGCAGGTGAGGGTTCGGACGTATTGGATCCACCTCCCTTTGGCCCGTTGAGGACCTTTTCGGCCGGTCCTCCCGGCGCATTTCCGTTCGTTTTGGCGAGGGTCTTCCCATCGGACGTGTTGCCCACCTCGATGCCGCTGATGAACAGGGCACTCACGCCCTCGAGCGCGGCCACGAAGACACAGAGCAGACTCGCGATGGCGAAGTGGCTGATTGTGGACCCGATCTCCAGCCACGATCCCTCATCCTTGACCACCCAGAAGAAGTATAACGTCAGGATGTCGCTGAGCGCCATCACCACCATGAACAGGGCTGACGGTGCCACGCCGAGACGCTTGTTGAGGATGCCCAGGTTGGCTGAGATGAGGGCGAACGGGATCATCAGCTTCAGAACCAGAAGTGCTCCTTGAGAGAAGGGGTCGAACACCGGGAAGAGGCGGTTGACGCTATCCAAGCTAAAGGAAGAGATCGAAGCAATATTCCCTGTGCTAAAGAAGGCGGATTGCAGGAGGACGAAGAAGAACAGAGCCACTCTGGCGTCTGAGAGGGTTAACGGTCTGAATTGAGAGATCATGGCATTAGCGGCCGCCTCCGCAGGATTGGCGGATTTTTGCCCCTTGTTGACGTTCGAGTTCAAGAAGGAGTTCCTGTGATGTTCCAGCCTAACCCAGGTGAGCAAAGTCAGGCTGAAGGTAACATAAAATAGCCCCTCGTAGGAAATGGTCAGGATAACAAATGTTGGTGCGCAGGTGAGGAAGATGACTAGTAGTCTGTGAAGATAATGTGTGTTCGGTTGGAGACGGTGGGCCAGAGGCATCAGGAACGACACGATGAGCACTAGCCATCCCACCACCTGGTTGCCGCGCGGTAAGCCTTGCCTCGCCTGCAGAGAAAGGGCGCTTGAACGAGTTACGAGCATAGCCAAGATAATGAGTCCGATCTAGTAACAGTCAGCAAAACAGTCGGACCAAGTTTAATAAGAACAAGACCTACTTGGACACCTATCAACGCCCTTGAGATCTGGTTACCTTTCCGTGACAGGCTAACCTTAACCGAACTTGACGGGTCGGCCAATATCCTATCTTCGAATATGAGATAGAGCAAACCAACTATTACCATGAGCGAGCCGCCAACCATACTATTGATATTAGTAGAGCTCTCGGGGTAAAGATGAGTTAGTCAATCTTACATCAACGTGACATCTTCCGTCTTGTTTGCCGGTAGTAGAGTGAAGGTACTCATCAGCAGGCATGATGCTAGCCAAGTCGCAGCAAGTGCGGCATGTCGCTGAAGGAACGATACTCCAATAATGACAGGGAAGAATGCAGCGAGAATGAAGAGCACAGTCAGAACTTCGCGATGGATATATCCAATAGCCTGCTTGTCTTAGTCTTCAGCCCCTCAGCGATGAGAATTGGACTTACTAGTGACTCGATGATTCCCACATATATGATGGTATTGAGTAAAAGAGTAAATATATCGGCGCCAGATTTAACATGGCCAAATAAAGCTTGCCTACCCTTGATCAGGCTATCTCTACGCGCATATACCTCTTCCCAAAAAAATACGGGGAAGAAGGCGTACGCGTAGTAGGTGTATGGCGACTGGGAAATAATGAAGGACGCATAGAGCAAGACGAGAATCGAGGAAAAGAAAAGGATCCCACCAAGGCTCCTTGAAGACCGTGCTGTTCCTTGTAAGACGTGCAAGTCAACCACTCTCGCTATGGCGTAAGCCATCCATCCAAGATAACCAATTGTGATGAGCGCCCTCAGGAAAAGCCAGTCATAAGTTTGCAGGTAGCGCATCCCTTCTAGGCCTATTTTCATCAATGCCGCAGACTCCTCAATGGCTTCCTCGTATTTTCCATCATCGATTAGCTTTTGGATGGACGCAAGCCGAACCTCTGCTGGAAAACCATGGTCTCCGCTGAGAGGTCTATAAGGTCGAAATCTCAACTCATTAGCCTTCTTGCCCTCTTCCTTCACGCGATATATCTCCAAAATCTCTTTTGCATTCAGGAAAGATGCCTTCGCCTTCTCTTTCATCGTGGCAGAAAGATACGATAAGGGAAGTTCACCGACGGAGTTGGCAGGGAACTCGACGCCAATCAAATAAGCCATCAAGGCAGCTATGTCCGCTTGCGCAACATCGTGTCTCCTGATGTGGTTCAAGTTCCAATCCGATGAATAGGCATCATGCCCCGGCGCAAGGCCGTTTGGGTAGGTTGATGGTTTGGCGACACCAGAGCCCCATGCGATTAACGGCGTCCTCGTGTTGTCCGGATGGCCGTCGCCATGACTCCCCCAATCGCTCATGCCGTGGTCAGCAGTAAAGACAAATGCCGTCCTATCGTCGCCATAGAACTTTTGGATCAGCTCGGTCATCTCCTTGACTCCTTGATCGACCACTTTGATGTTGTGTAAATACTCTTTAGAATAAGGGCGGTACGAATGACCGGCCGTATCAAGACCTAACAGATGAAGGAAGAATACTATCTTGTCCTGCCGGAGAGCGCTGCTCAAGGTCTTGTTCTTCTCCGCGGCAGTAAAAAGCTCTTTAGCATGATCGAACACCCAGTAATCTAGATGCACGGCATCTTGGGAGAAGTCCTCGAATTCGGCATCGTAGCAAAAGGCATCAATTCTTCCAGGCGTTGCGCCTTTCTCAAACATAGGCAGAATATCAGGACTACCCCAGCTCCAGGTGTGTCTGCTACGGTTAAAGACGCTGTCGAAATTGACCGGGTTCAACTTCCAACCAGTTGCTACGGCCGAAACATCCTCGTATAGGCCAGCTATGAGGGCGACATGACCAGGGCGCGACTCTGTCGGGACTCTCGTATGCGAAACTCCGAACGTGCCGTGCTCCAGAACTCGGGAGCGCAAGAAAGGCGCAAGCGGTCGGGGGGTTAAGTCATGGTCGGTTTTGGGGTAAGGCTCTGGGAATGATTGGAAGGCCTTGTCGGCGCGCAGACCATCGCCTAGAGCGCATAAGATCAGCTTGCATTTCTAGGAATACGGACCTTGCAATCCCCTACCAACGAAGAGAACGAGACGCTCAGCCGGGGCTTTCGTCCCGCTTGGTCTCTCTGGAGCGAACAATTGCATGCCACTAACGATGGGACTGACGAAGTAGATATCGAAGATGGAATATATGTAAACAAGGTGAAAGACCATGGCAATCGCCAAAAACCTAAAGCGACTGACAGTCGCCATGGTTGCAGATTTACGGTCTTCTGCGAACGGGCGAAGAGTGAGGAGGTTAGGAACGACGGCCTCGCCTTAAAATAGTCTCGTTATCCGACAAGACATGAGAATCATGTATCATAGAACAAAGCATCTACGCCGGTGACAGAATAAGAGTGATGGCATAGAAGCCATCAGGGGTGCTCAAATCTCGAAGGAATACGTGTCCGATTTCGAGTTCAACGTGGAAATGAACATTTGAACCTCGTATGCAGGCAATAATTGGCCGTCAAGGTGGCAGTATTGCGAAAAACTAATTTTGGGCACTCAACCAGGAAGAATCGCGTAAAGACACACGCGCTTGCAGGGATTGGGTAGAGGGCGGCCTTTCAGGGGAACCCGACCCGACGTCACTGTGCTTAGTAAGGCAAGGAGCATACAGCGATAGAAACGATGTATAAAATTAAAACTCGAACTGTTAACAGTGTTCTGACAGATATTTTTCCAAAGAACATCTAAAGTAACTATTTATATGCTATATGGAGTATGTATATAATAAATGTAATATTTACGCTTTAACATTTGCTTCAACAAATTTCAATCGTTTATTTTGCGTCGTAACCCCCACTTATTCGTGGCGTTGCTGACATGATAGACTGCCCAGGCATGGCCCTGCCATCCAGGTTCTTGAAAGAGGGCACGTATATGGCAACTTCGACTTTATATACTAGTAACCTGGATGTCTCATCTTGCCGTCTCCCCTATAGGGGACTCTCTCGATACCGTCGCCTTCTTCGCTGGGGCTTCACCTATCAGTTCTGGTCCAATCGTCTTTTTCTAATACAAGGCCTCGAAAGATGCACGGCATCCAATTGGGCCAGCGAGTTCAGAACTTCCCGTTGCCCTAGGCGAGCGAGGTCTAATAAAGGCAGGAGACAGCCAGGTAGCCGAAAATCCCCTACATGACATGTATATCTCTCATGTTTGGTAATCGCAGACAAAGATGCTCGCGACCGCTGGGACTGTTCGCTCTCCCATTTAAATTACAAGCTGTCTTGCTACTAGATAGGTTTGGAACCAGGACTTTTGAGGGTCTTTTGCATCCGTTCAAAGACAGTACTTGAGCTTCCGCTGCATCACTGTCACAGAGCCCGGCATGAGATGGACTATGCGATGTAGGGTATTGTCCAATGGAGAAGAGATCAGCCCGGCCGGTGAATTTGGGATGAAGAGACCAAGTGAGGTGCGGATCGTACCCTTCAACGAAGCAACCCCATTATAGCCATCACCGCCGTCAGACATCATGTAAAGGTCTGCGGGTCTGGCGATCTGTTCTGAAAGGACCAGCCCACAGATCTCTACTAAACAGTTGGGCATTCTATCCAATGGAGTTTTGCCGTATGCTAAGCAGATGTTGTCTGTAACGTATGCTCAAGCTTCTTCCGGGTTTTCTTTGAATGTAGTCCGGGGGTCAAGTTCGACCTTCTCTACTTGGACCAAAAAGGGTCCGTGGACCCTAAGTAACGGCTAATATAGGTCCCGTCAAAGTTGCTTCGAATCCTCAAATAATAGTGGCGCCGTCGTGCATGTATGCCCGCTAATGCAGAGCGGCTGGCGAGCCTGGAGTTCCGGGCCGCCGTTTTTCAACCCTACCATAGCTCACCTTACGAGTCAAAATATAGAGCGCACCGAATCCCGTGATGAATTCAGTCCAGTGCATGAGTATGTTGCAGGCGATTCCTGCAGTGCAGCGTGCAGGTAGAACAATTATGATAGGGGCACGCCGATCCTCCTAACTGGGCAAGGCTCCGCTGATACGTACGACAGCTACAGAAGAGGTTCCCCGTATACGCAGAAGTTGACGGTTTCCGCCTTTGCATGCGATTCGCAGAAACGGCTTGGCGTTGGAGGGTGTCTGAGAGCCTGGTACTGGAGGATGTTTGAAGACCGAGAGTTAGGAGGTAGGCATGTAGGTTGCAGTCGTTGGATGCTTTTTCGAGGGTCATATTGTGAAGCAAGTTGGGATTCCGGTCTCGGGATGTGGGGCTGAAGTTATCAGACACCTAGACTACCTTCTCTAGAACGAAGTCTCTTTGAGGCAGAAACTGTGGAGAGCTATTATGTAATAATGCCATATGCTACATCTGACGGCTAGAGCCCACGTGCATTAGGTAGTTCAATATCTACCTACCTAGAAGTAACCTTTTGATACGATAGCCTCTGCCCCGCCCTCTATCCATTTTCGTTGAGACGAAATAAGTGGTTATGAAGTTGGGCAGCAGCTTGCAAGTTGTTCAGTAACTGTCTTGGTCTAAGCTCATCAGATAGTTCAATTGAAACGCATGTTGGCTCTACGGTCTCTTCGCGGAGACTTGAACGTGCAGATAGCGATGGGGCTGAGTTCCAAGGCCATCAGTCCAATCCAATTACATAATGGATCGCGATATGGTCACCAGACTCACAAAGCTTCAAGCACATATACTCCACATCTTTCCTATGATAGTGGTATAGCCATATTTTATAGAAACCAACTAAAGAGGAAGGTATCTAGGTTAATTGGCTCTGCTTCTTGGTTGCTTGAGAGCCTTTTCTTTCCTACAGATGTTTAAGACTGGGAGTTAACATTAAGAAAAGTTGCGAGTGGGTTCGTCCTTTCTTCATACGAGCTCCACCGCACGCTCTAAATCCCGAAGTATAGTGCCCGCTCTTCTCAATTGGGACGCGGCTGCAAATTTGCAGACAGCTGATACGCTAATCTAAGTGGGACCGACGCACGGGTAAACCCAGTGGATAATTGATCCTCCCTCCACCTTACGCGCATTAGCCTGGAGAGCCAAAGCCCGTATAAAATGATTGGTCCGTTAATGAGATAAGAGTCCGCCAGCCCCCATAATCGCCTTTACTATCAATATACACCTAACAAGAGCACAGACTCCCGAGTCCATATCTAAGAAAGAGATATATCAGGGCTTCTGACTCGAAACATCGATGAGATGTGTCGTTCATTAATATAGTGGCTAATTGGCGGACTTGGCGCTTCAATATGTATAACAAGAGAACGATAGGAGATCACGATCGCACTTAACTGCGACAGGCTGCATGACTGCGAGAACGGGGCACCTAGGAAAAATGAGGAAAGTAGGATGAAAATCGCGGACTAGACCCCCCCCTTGTACTGCACCAGGTGTATCAAGGTCAGGAGCACCACAATTCTAGACTGCAACGAAAGCCTACTCCATGTGACTACACCTCCGTCCAATTTCTACACCATACGTGTTTCTTCGCCGGATCCGGTTGCGATTGCGGAAGCAGCATGCCCTTGTTCGAATTTTTCTGCCCGTGTGACGACCTTGCAGGCCATAGCGACGGTTCTCTATCTTACTTTCAGAATGCATAAGGTGCATCACAACAGAGTAGCGTATCATTTTCGTTCCCATCCGGAGTATGATGAAGTTGACCGAACCATCTTCCCCTGCTACACAGAACCCAATTTAAATATGCACCCACCGAGTGCACTTTAGACGCTGCTGAGTTTCGAAACACACCACTTTGCACATATATTTTGTGCTCGGAAATGTGCATAAATATTAGATGGACGCCGAATGGCTTCATACACACTTGTGTGGCGACTTGCCGTGGAAGCTTTATTGGAACGAGTGTGGCGTTCTACGGGTCGAATGCAGGCATACTTCGTACATCATCCGTAGTACGTGTGTAACAAGCAAGTTATACAGACCTAGAGACAAAAAGACGCCACAGCAATGTTGCAATACTTGGGATGGGTGGGATCATCTAGTATAGTAGAGCTGGGTCTACTACAACAGTTTCTTTCTTCATGGTTTGCGCATCTGCAGGACTTTTCGGGTTATCACATCCCCACTTTCCACCTCGCTCCGATCTACGGGCTTCTGTTCCGATGGTTGGCTGTTGTGGCTGCAGATACCCACTAAAACCACAAACTTCAAGGTTATCACTTGCTAGTGTAGAACCAAGGAAACATATAGAAACTCAACGCGCCCGCCTTGCTATTTCTAACTTTCAAATTCTTTTTTCCAAACAACAGCCCGCAAATACTCCGCTTATCCCGCTCTCTTGACCTTGGAGGTGCTTCAACCGCGCCTCAGGTTAGGTAGTATCCGAGTTCTCAACTCAATTCACCGCTTCACAAGTAGACTAGTCGCCTTTTGCCTTGGTGGCGTGGCTACCTGCTTGCCACCTCAAGCAGACTCAAGTTTACCACATAGGACACAACCATCCACAAAACCCGTCAATAGGAGGAAGGCAAAGGCACCTCTTACCGCCGCAACACTTGACGCCTGTTTTTCTACTTGGTCTCTCTCTGCTTAGTAGATTGACGATATAGCCAAACAAGCGCTCAGGTGTTGTGTCAGCTGTCGTAAGGTCAATACCAAGTCGAGAAGCAATGGTCCTAACAAAGCAGAGATCACCGCGAAACCCTGATGACTTCCCGACTCTCCAGCTATTCCTACTAGGTAAGTTTCCATTACGACCAGTGATGGTGACCAAATGCTGACTGCTACCAACAGCCATTGTCCGTCTGGCCGAGCCTATCGCGCTTACGTCCATCTTCCCTTATGCCTGGGCACTTGTCAAGAGATTCCAGATTGGCAGCGAAGAAAATGCCTCTTTCTACGCCGGTCTCCTCATCTCGTCCTTCTCCCTTGCGGAGGCCCTGATGGGCATGTACTGGGGCGGGCTCTCGGACCGAATCGGCCGAAAGCCTGTCCTCTTGCTAGGATGCATAGGAACTATGTTTAGCATGATCATGGTAGGCATTGCCACCAATATTTGGGTTGCTCTGATCGGACGAGCCATCGGTGGTCTGTTGAACGGAAACATTGCCGTAATCCAGACGATGGTGGGCGAACTGGTCACCAAGCCTGAACATGAGCGTAAGTCCCCAAGGCTCCTTATTTGTGTAAGTTACGCGACGGATGGCTAATATTTTGATAGCTCGCGCTTACTCCGTCATGCCTTTTGTTTGGTCGATAGGTACCATCATCGGGCCGGCTATTGGTGGATTGTTTGCGGATCCTCATGAGTCCTTTCCCAACGCGTTTCCCGCTGGAAGTTTGTTTGCGAAATTGCCCTACCTTCTACCCAACCTCATGTGTGCCGCCCTTTTACTAGTCAGCATCTTTTTGGGGTACTTCCTCCTAGAGGAGACGCATCCCGATATGCAACCACGTGTAGCGCTACCAGATGATACATATGTCTCGGAAGAAACGCCACTGTTAGAGACATCCGACGCGATGAAGCAACCGGCTGTGGACCTCCGTGCGGAAACGTATGGAACCCTTAGGAGCAGAAACAGTGGTGAACACGAACGGGATGTGGCTTGCTCGAAGGAAGCTCAGACTATGGGCTCATTCAGCATCTTCAACAAGCGAATCGTTACTCTGGTCGTTGCTCTCTCCATTTTCACCTATCACTCGATGAGTTACGATCATCTCCTACCAATCTTCTTCGAAGATGACAGAGTTTCCATCGACTCCCTACCGAGCAAGGTTCTTCTCTCTTCCATCAACCCATTCTACTCGCCCGGAGGTTTGGGCCTGTCAATGCAAGCAGTCGGTATGATAATGGCTGTCAACGGGGCCATCGCCTTGTTTGTTCAGGCAGTCATCTTCCCTATTGCGGCTGCGAAGATTGGTGTGTTCCGACTGTTCATTCTCAGTACCGTGCTTCACCCTCTCCCTTACGTCATCGTCCCGTTTCTTATCTACGTGCCGAAGTCGATGCTGTATCCTGCGATCTACTTCTGCCTGACCATCAGGAACCTTCTTTCTATCACCTTGTACCCCCTCCTTCTGATCCTGATCAAGGAAGCCACCCCAACCCCCTCTGTTCTCGGCAAGGTCAACGGTCTCGCCGCAAGCGCGGGAGCCGCTTGCCGCATGATCGCACCCCCGGTGGCAGGGTACTTGTACAAGATCGGTAGGGAGATTGACTGCACCGGGGTTGCGTGGTACAGTAGCGCCGTAGTTGCATTGGTTGGGACCATACAATGCTTCTCGGTGGAGCGAGATAGGAATGACGATTTCTCCGAGGAGTATGGCAGCCTGTCGAAAGACGATCGTGGACCGAGGGTCACCGTCACTGAAGTGGACGTGGCCGAAGAGAGTGCGTGAGAAGACGGGACTGGAAGGTGGACGTGGACGCCAGCTACGACTTTAGGCAAAAAAGGGGGTTGGATGGTAAGTGCGGGTTAAAACTCAAGATGAGGGCTGTTGTCATGAAGGCTGGGCACCTCATGGTCATGAGATTCATGTGTAGCGTCTGCATGCATCTCTAGATGGGTTTTGGTTGGCGTTGAGCAGGCGTATGGTGTACCTTTGGTAAAAAGGAAAGGGGGCTCTTTGGGGGGCGCTTAGGCGTTATCACTTTCCAAAAAGGCGTCCGGTTGGGCTCTAGTATAGTTAATAAATAACGTTTGAGAACCTCAAGGCGTTGGTTAAAAATCGGCTGTATTCGTGATAATTCCTGCTTGGATAATGAATACCATCAACCTGAACGGTCTTGGTTTTACCTGCTCTACCCAACCCTTGCCAGCTTGCAGGAATTCTTCGTGTCGGCAGCGCTGCTTCTTGCATAGGGTAGGTCCTCTGACTAGCATTTTATGCTTTCATTCCTCTCGTGGGACAGTTGGTCAGTAGATAATAAGGGATTATCGGCCACTCCGTCCTCCCTTGTCTTACTGCTCAGTTTCATATAGCCAGCACTTGCTAAGTGATATCACCCGGTGGCAATGTAGGTTTCGTTGTCCACCGTCCCCAAACCAATGTTTCCTACACTACGTATCAAGACCGATGCCATGTATAAAGTGGGGACCGAACCTGGCTAACAGGGATCGGTCGTGCGCACGTGGAGGCAGTACAGTAGCAGACCCGCAATCTACAGCAATTGCATTAAATAAGCCAAAGGCAAGCTCGCTACCGATTCCATGATATCCCCCCGCTGTCCCCCCGCTGCCTCGCCGAGTCAGCTCGCATGTGCTCATTCCTCATTAGCAGCTTAGCTGCGGGCATTTCCCACCCATCCCCCACACCCCACCCCCAGCTCTGCCTTCTCCTTCCAATAGCAACGTAGCTAACCTGTTACCCCACAACCAGAGCAAAGGCTGCACCGCCTATTGGCCTACCGGAACTTTGTCTCCCCGTCGCCTATGCACCCTTACCTAGCTTAGGGCCTGAAATGGTAACGCCCTTGTGCTTAAAGCTTAAGCTGTTTCTGCTTGCATGGGTCCATAATAGGCAGGTTATTGACACGAAAATTCGCGCACTTTTAAATTGCCGTCTACTGATTGCTTTAACAACAACGCACTAATTTCAAGAGATAAAAATATACAGGAAGTTAAAGGCCGCGTTTAATGTTTTCTTTTATCTGTTCGGCTTTTATTCTGATTTTTATATATTTTGTCTTGCCATCAGAACTTCCTGTGAACCGTTTGGTTCATTTGGGACATTGTGAAATATTGTGCCTACTCTCTGGTGGGGCGCGCGAATTTTTGTGTCAATGACCTGGTAGGTCCATAATTCGAAGCGCCGTCGAAATATCAATAGGTCGGAAGTTGAAAGGTTATGTGATACGTGAGCCACTGTAAATTAAAGTGGCTTACGCATGGCAAATAGCCGACCCTTGGCAAGGCCTATCGAAAAGCTACATTGGAAAGTCTACCCACTATTGCAACTGGGTAACGGCTAACGGTAAGAATATCACGAAAAATATTCATCAAAACGGATATGGCGCATTTGACTTCAGCTTTAAGCTTAGGAAACTCGGCGGTTAAGGCGGCCACTATTCGGGCTCGTAAGGTACGGGGAAGTAAACCGTCCGCGGTATCAGAAAGCTGCTAGGCTAGTATCCATCTACATGTTTACCTACACAACCGGTTCAGTCGTCCCCCTTTTCGTTATTCGCTCCCGGCATTAGGCAAGGGAAAGGAAGAAAATAAATATATACTTTACCATGGGCAATATCTCAAGCGTCTTCCGTATTGCCCTAGATGCCCTGCACATGCTCTTGGGAGGGCGCATCCGCTCCTGGGACCCGGCGGCGGAGATGCCGTCGCTGGCGGGCAAGGTGGTGCTCATCACGGGCGGCAGCATCGGCATCGGCAAGCAGGCGGCGCTGGAACTCGCGCGGCACGCGTCGCCGCCGTCGCAGATATGGATCGCGTCGCGTGGGGGCGGCCGGGGCGCCGCGGCGGCGGCAGAGATCCGACGAGCTGCATCGTCGTCCACGGTGGAGGCCCACTTCCTGGAGCTGGACCTGACGTCCCTCGCGTCGGTGCGGGAGGCGGCGCGTGCCTTCTCTTCGGCCGCACCCCGCCTCGACATCCTGATCCTCAACGCTGGGCTAATGGCCGGGAACCCCGCCGTCACCGCCGAGGGCTACGAGCTGCGCTTAGGGCTCAACTACGTGGGCCACGCACTGCTGGCGAGGCTGCTGACGCCGCTGATGCTCGAGACGGCGGCGGCAAGCCCCCCGGTCGCCGGCGGGGCCGGGACCGGCCCGCGGATCGTCGCCGTCAGCTCGGCCGCGCACTCGTACACGGTGCCCGGCGGCATCCGGTTCGACACGCTGAAGGGCACGGCGGAGGACATCGACGTGCTGCAGCGGTACGGGCAGAGCAAGCTGGCGCTGCTGCTGTGGGCGCGCGAGATGGCGGAGCGGCAGCCCCGCATCACCACCGTCGCCATCCACCCCGGCACGGTCAAGACGGAGCTCTTCAGCCCAACCGAGGGCGGCTTCCTGTACCGCCTGACGGCCATGGTCTTCGTCCCCGTGGTCGGGATGACGGTCGAAGACGGCGCCAAGAACACACTCTGGGCGGCCACCTCGGGGGACGTCGTCAGCGGCGAGTACTACGAGCCCGTCGGGGTCGCCGGCAGGGCCCGCGGTTGGGCGAGCGACAGGGGGTTGTCGAAGAAGCTGTGGGAATGGACCGAGGAGGAGCTGAAGGGCCAGGAGATATGAGACTGTATGTATAAAAACCATTACCCCGTCAATTTCTTTTGCATATAATAGCAAACGGCATATATCTCTGGCACAAATTTCATGATTCCGTCTCGAGTCACACCAAAGACTTCCTCCAGTTAACCCCCGGGTGGCTTTTTTTCCCCAACTCTCCCATGTCAAATCATTCTTCCGGACTGCGACCCCTTGGGTCTTCTCCCCCTTTTTCTTCGTCACAAAGATTTGAGTACTTTCGCTTAGCTGTTTGGTAGAATCGACTGGACGCTGCACCGTATGCGATTCCGGTGGCGCATGGAGCATTAAGTCCTGATTCTCAGGGGCATCTCCGAGAGCGAAGCCGTCTGCGTTTTCAAACCTTGCCTACAAATTCCCGTCCTGGATCCCCAGCACTTCTAGCGCCGCGGATGCAGTTAGAAACGTACCCAATGTCCTCTTTATGCCGGACTACATCAACCAGCCTGCCACCTCCTCGCCATATACCGTAACCGTCACGAAACCTTACCAGTAGGCGCCCACCAGTGACAAGAATGGTCGGCCCTAGTCACGCCTGGCATTCCGAATTCTCCCAGTCCATGAGTTGAGATGAGGCCAGATGCCGTGACGGCCTCAGGCTAACTCCTCCGCATGCGCAACATCTGGAGTTCAAAGTAGTAGGTCTTAGTTGTCGATCCTTTCCTGTCTTGGGCCGGTAGACCGCTGGTAACTCTGAACAGACACAATACGTCCCACTCCAGACGGACCCGAAGTGCAGATAACGATAAAGGGCCAGCGCTCGGGCACCATTTGATTCTTCATAATCTGAAAAGGCCGTGGGGTCTGACCAGCCGGCGATAGTCAACAGGTCATTCAGGAACTGCAGCAGTGCATGGATGCAATTATTCCTCAGATTGAGGCTTTTCATAATTACCGACGGCAAATGTGCCATACCTTCAAACCCTGGGAGCTGTTTACTAGGACGGCTTTAAGCCCGAAGAGTACGACTTACATGAGTGACTACCGGTTAACCTCCTAGTTAGAGCCTATAGGCTGCATCGATGTCCTGGGTTGGGGGGAGGAGGGGAGAGGGAACTAGACGGTGGGGTTCCTCCTTTCCTTTACTGCATTGCTTCCCCTTTTCCTTGATCGTACAATCTCATTACAGTCCCTGAGTGCGCCTCCAAAGCCTTAGGCTTGTGGAGAACCTTGAATATCTAGGTGAGTGAAGACCGTTGGCCTAAGTAGTCTCAGAGCTACGCATCATTGTCATATTCCGTATCGGATCTTGATATCGCAGTCTTGCTTCGCAGAAGACGCTAGGCGCTGGACAAAGTCATGTGGGAACCTAGACAGATTTGACACAGGAAAGTAACGAAAGTGCAAGCTAAAGGGGAGGCAAGGGTTGACCTTTGCTGAATACCGGTACTATGAGTTCTGTTGCCCAAGGGGATCCGGTTGCCATGGAGCTGCCACGCCAACTGAATTGCGATCAGGGGAAGGAATGGAATATGTTTCACCGTACTGCACTTGCGAAGGAAGTAAAGGAAGGTTATTATATTGCTTTTTTGTCCCAAGGGAGAAGAGGTTGGTTATGTAAGCGGCGCTAGCCCCTAACCCCTGGCCACCTACACGGCAACAGCCAAGTATATACTACTTTGTTATTTATCCAGTTATTCTTCGATTCCAAAAAGCATCAGCTGTATTAATACAAGGCTATATAACAGTCATTCACCAAACCCGTTTACCTTCGTAAGCTAAATTAAAGGCGAATGCAAGAAGTATGATAGCGCACAGACTATTAGAGCTCCCGTAACAAGGCCAGTCCGCGCATTGTCATTAACCACATTCAAATATACCCTGCCAGAGGAAGACGCCGCCGGCTCTGGTCCGCTTCACTTGGGGAGATATTTGATGCCGGTCCGAGGGCAATTGGTTGGCGAGCCAAGGGGCTCAACAGGGACGAAGTTCCCAGTCTGGACCGACCCTCGAACGTTGTAGTGATACCGCAGCTCACTGAGCTCTTTGTTCTTGTTACAGTTGACGACGACAGTCCGATTGTAGGCAGCTTTGAGCGCATCCTGAATGGCGGCCCTGGTGTAGGTGGCGGTAGTCGACGGGACGATGTTTGCTGCAGCTAGCCACTCGTATGAAGGGAGCGTTTCGAACACATCCACTGCCTTCGTGAAGTAGTCGGCGACTTCCTGAGTGGGTTTGTATGCATCGTAGCATTTCGGGTCCAGAGTGCTTACTGCGACATCTAGGGTCAGTAAGGTCCTCTCTGAGAGTAGGGATGTAGCCGGGAGTTACGGGACGTATTTCGACTGCTATAAAATTGTAAAGGTCTCCGCTGGGCATTTGTGCCCTATAGTTTAGCAAACCAAGTGGACGAAACAACCTTGGAGTCACTTACCGCATGTGCCGTGCTTGCTGAACTCGTGCGCCCAGAACCTCTCGTCGTTTCCTCTATTGTCCTTCCAGTATGTTTCCATGAACTCAAGTGTTAGAGGCGCAAAAGATTCCAGGATTGCCGTAATGTTCCTATACTTCCTGCTGTTGTCACAGAACTGCTCCCAAGTGCCGTTACAGTTGTTCGGCCTATCGCACTGTCAGTTGAAAGGGGCCTCGGGGGAAAAGAGTGATGAAACGACGCACCATAGCCCATGTATAGTCCAGGAATCAGTAGGGCCGGTGGGAGGGTCCGTGTCCCAGAACTGAGTCAAGAGGAGTTGGCCGCCGGGCTGGTTGAAGCAGCAAGTATCTACCGCCGCCGTCGTGGTGTTTTGGCAGCTCAAGGGACTGTTGAGCGGGCAACTGACCGAATCAGCTGTGGCATAGCCGACGGCGAAGACTGCTGCGATAAACTGATTCCGTGCCATCCTCGGACAAAAGAACGGATGGATATCTCAACCAATATGGGGTGGTTAACAGGATAGAAGCCGGACACCGTATCATTAAACAGCCTCGCACTTATAAGTAAGTACTGGCGTTCCGCTACAAAGTTAGTGACGTGGAAAAGGTGGAACATGGCGTTCTTGCTGGCCCCTAAATGGATCAACATTGAATAAAGGCTTGATATAGTATAATATGGGAATTGCTCCGCTATTCACTTTTCCATTCTACAATTCCATATTGAAAAGTTATTATACTAGTGCGCAAAAGGACCCAGAATCTTTCGAACGGTTTATATTCGCTAGCTGAGAACAGTTCTCGCTGTGGTTGGATCGCTTTTTATCTTTTCCGTTGTTGGACTTTGCAAGGTATGTTCTCAATGTGCACAAGGCGTCAGCAACACTAATTTTTACTCTCTACTGACACCTTGGGACCCTCTAGCGGACATGGGGTTGAAGGTGCCTCTGTGAGGCTCCCTCCTTATTTTGGCGCCTCGCCAACTCCCAGAAGGACCCGCAACGGCAGGACGTGCCGCGCTTATCGGCACACCCAGACCTTGAATGCTATGAGAAGGTGATTCAAGGGAAGGACAGCGTCTTGAGAGACTGCCGACGTCCAAGCAAAAGCGCATCTTAGGGCCACACCTGAGACTGACTCGCAGATATGCTCATATGCGATCAATATGTCACAACTGTTAACTGGTGAGTCTAATAGGGGCAAATAACCCCGAATACTCCATCAAGCTTGCGACTGTTTGATGTAAAGGTTCGTAGTCTCAGTTTTTGGAATTGCTACACTGTAAAAGGTTTCTGTGGCACCAATTGCTCATATAGACGATGAAATCCTTTTTGGCAGCTCCAGCCATGATGCTTTACCGATTACAAGCTAGGATATTAGACCACTGCCGACATCCACTCCTTAACACATTTGCGAATCCGTTGGGGACCGACGGGCTGATGTCGCTTAGCATAGGGCTGAATGTGTCGCGTTTGACTGACATCGATCGCGGCACGGCTCCCCGCGCTGACAACTGTCACGGGTAGAGGTCCAGGAGCTTAATGGCCGGGTTAAATGTGAGAACCGCTGTCAGGTTCCGGCTGGCGTTGTCAACAGCGGCCGCCTTGCTCTCCTTAAGCCCATCCAGCCAGGAGGAAGGCGGCACGACGTCGGGTGCACGGCTAAGACGCGCCCGTATGGCATTGGTAATCGCTGGTAGTAGCGCATCCCAGGTCGCCATGTTTAGGCTACGCATATTGCAGACGCCGGCGCCGGAACCTTCCGTTGTGCGTGGATCGGAAGGGCACGCAAGATCGACCACAGTCTCAGCCAGGAGGTCTGACGGCACCAAATCAGCATCCGAGACCTGCGGGCCTAGATTGTCCGGCAAGCAGCCGAGATGTATGGAGCTGATCACGAGGCTCGGGAGTCACCCCGAAGGGTTCCGCATGCCAGGGTGGTGGGCGGCACCTGCAACCTGGCCCACGCGCGCGATCACCACTGGAACCCCCAGGTGTTGAACAGCGGAATCGCAGAGGAGCTCCGACAGGAACTTGCTCCGCGAGTATCCGTTGGCGGAGGGCGTATCGAGCGACTCTAGTACCGTCTCCGGGGCGGACCCGGCAGCTGAGAGCACAAAGAGAGTTACCAACTTAGCCAGTTGTGGCCGGCGTACGGCTAGTCCTAGATTGAGTTCACAGGCCAGGCGTTGTGGATAACGACCTGGACGAGGGTACGCAGCGTATAGTATTACCTCGTCAAGTCCCGAGGTGGGGGTGCGATAAGTCAGCTTGCACGACCATGATCCGATCGTCTAGGTCACCTGCTTGGGGTCCAACCGCTGCGAGCCGCTCAGCCCGGGCTACCCGGCCTCGATCCTGGCTACGAATCAGACAGAAGGTGTGTCCGATCCCTGGCCAGTCCAGCAACCAGTGCAACGGATATGTGCCTAGAGTACCAGTAAGTCAGTTAAAGTACGTCGACTAGCTCTTCCTTAGATGGAGCCAAGGATGTGGACGCTGGGATCTGCCGGATGAGTCCACGGTACGAAGCCAGAAGAGGCTCTATAATGTCACGGTCGTTGGGCGCTTCCTTCTGGCGACGGCGACGGAGATGAGCTGCAGGCTGTAGGGTCTGATATACATGAGCAAGACAATATCGGGCCGGTAAAGACCACCTTTTAGCTGGAGCGCCTGGAGTGAGTCCATGCCTCGATCAATGAAGCTCGTCGAATCGTCTTTGTCCGACCAGCCTGTGGCTGCAAGGGTGCAGCCTCGGACCAATGTGTTGACCGCATTAGAATCCGTCGGATTCGACGACATGGCATCCACGTCATCATCTAGACCGACTTCCGCATTGGAGTACAATCTGTCGATCTCGGTCATGTATTGTGCAAGACTAGCGACTCGTTGAATGGTGTCTCTGCCAACGCTAACCAGGGGACGATAAGGCGCAGTGGCGAGAAGCAGCGCCTTTTCGACGCGCGCATGAGCAGGCGCAAGCTGGTTAGCCTCGCCAACGCTGAACTAGTCGCGCTCGATTAGAGCGGTCCACTCAGCCGTAGCGAACGGAGCGGCCACAGAGACCGGCTCAATCAGCATGGCCCCCTAGAATCTCTGGGGGTCAATGACAGGAGCGCCGCTAAGCCCAGGGTTTCTAGCCACACGTGCTACTCCATCGAGACGGGAGTCCGTCTTCTCGCCGTTCAGGAAAACTATAATATCGTCGGCGTGGGCCTGCCGGCACCGTGAATCAGGCACCGTCGGGTGGCGCCCAAACAGGTCGCAGGTACGATTTTCTTTCTCAAGCTTCTCCTGCCCCCGGATGCTGAACGCTGGCTCTGTGTAGCTAGTGGTCTCTTCGAAAAAAGGCGCCAAAGCAGGGGTAGAGACAATACCCGGTTGCCCCTATCACCCTCGTGGGCATCTCATGCCGATTACGGGGTGGCGCCAATAGCCTCGACAACTTATGGGAAATCCTCGAAAGGGGTGGCGACACTTGGTCCCCTGCACAGGAAGGTTCTTCTACTGAGACCGCGTTTTATCATCCCAGTTCCGACGACCCTCACGGTACTACTACCTGGCTACCATCGAGGCCGCCACTTCATCGATGGGGATTTGCGCGACATCGATCACTCCGTCTTCCGCCTGTCGCCGCAAACGGCCGCGGTGATGGAGCCGCAGCAACGCACCCTGCTCGGGATGTCGTACGAGATACTCGCGAGTGCCGGTTGGCAGCGTGGGTCCCGCGCCGGCATTGGCATCGCTGTCTATGCGGCTACGGTCACAACTGACTTGGACTGAAGTCTCTATAAAGATCCCCTTGACCTGCCGTGCATTTCCTCACGGGCACTGGGAAATTGATGCTGGCTGATCACGTCTGGCACGTCTTTGACTTGCACAAGCCTTCGATGGCACTCGACACGGGCTGCTCAGCGGTCTCGTCGCACTGCGCCAGGCCTACCAATAGGGAGTTTCGAGGTACCTCAACTTCGAGGTTGGAGGCTCGGGGAGTGCAGCATACGGGATGTTTCCCCAGAGTTACAGCAGCTCCTAGAATTTATGACCAAACTCCGACATCCTGGAGGAGCCATGGGACGGCGTCCCATGCGTATCAGGAATTGTCGACTGGGCGGGCTATCGACTCCGCCCCTAGGGAGGATAATACGACAACGAGCGTAGGTAGTGAAAAGGGTTCTCCACAGATCAACTCCCTTCCTCCTGTTGGTAAAGAAAGCTTGCGAGTCGAGGCCTTGGCCGCGAGAGACCCTTCCCTACCAGCAGGCAGCTCTTCGCTCCTTTCGAGGGCCTTTCGTGTCGAAGAGGGGTAGTTGGCTTCGGAAAGTCTTAGAGCATCTCTTCATCGCGAGGCGAATCCGTTGTCTTTCCGATCCATCGCTTGTCGTTTCACGCTAGGCATACCCGCTCGTCTCTGCTGTCAGATGCTGTCAGCATGCCATCGACGATGGTTGCGCGCACTCTGGTTTGAAGCTGACAGGGAGATGGTCACTGGTCTATTGCCTTGTGTGTCTCGTGTTCGAGGGTGTGTGTAGGCTTCGCTGATGCCCGACATGGCATATCGGTCACATCTTGAGTGAAGATCGGGCCCTTCGCTCTGTTGAAGAGCTATCCGGGGTATCGGCTATCAGATACAATGGCGAGGCAGCAGGGATGTTGTCGGCACAGGATTTACAACCGTATGAAAGCTTTCCTACATCAGGCTACATGGACATCAGTTTTCATAGCCATTATCGTCACATATTGCGCCAAAAGACGGACGTGTCCTAGGTCCAAATGCTACGGATGCTGACAGTATAGCACATCTTACCCAAAACATGAAGACAATACAGTAGTAGCCACTTATCCAACTGGACCCATTTGGATTCTATGGCAAAGGCTTGGAACGTATCTCCATTCTGCCTCCTGAACCTCGTTTAAGACTGTACGCGCGTAACGGGTTAGGGGTGACCTGTGTCTTAGGAAACCTGTCAGAGTAATAGTAGAATAGCTAGGATTAGCACGATGTCCCTACAAGCGTAGATGAAACTATACCGACTTAAACCATTGTCATGGTGAACTTCACAGAATCACAGATTTCGTCCATTGTGGCCCTAAATGCTGTAGACTGACTTGACCGTTGTCGTGAAATGGCCCTGGAAAGAACCCGAAGTTCAATTATTCGCAGTCATTTGTAATACAACACAAGGTCCACCATGCTGCCCCCATGAATCAACAGATACTCCCTTATTGCAGACAAGCCTCTATCTAGACTCGTTGAGGGATTCAGCCAACCCATTCGTGGGACGCCACTTGCCACTTCTAATAAAACGGTAATTTAACGGCTGGATTTTAATCTTTTCTGGAGCAAATCTGTTCTTGCCCAGCATAGATGATTAAGGAGTGTAAATGAACTCGATTCAAAGATACTTTGGAACGTAGTACACGCAGTCGCTTTGCTTCAAGAACACAAGGGGGTTCGCCAGTCTAGACGCCAAGCCTCTTCCAGTACTTCGCACGATAACCGTCCATCAAGCCCTGCGACCGCGACGCAAACCATGTACGCAACAACCGTGGAGTTAAGTTCTCATTCGAGTTATTTAGTCGAATATCCGGGAGTCCTCCCAGGATACCAAGTTATGGATGACGAAGTCAGTTATGGGCAATCGTGGAGCTGTGTGCTTTATTTTTGCCCAAATGCCGGTTCCGGTCAAGGCGGAGGAAAGGATTCGTCTCCCCTCAGTCAGAGTCTCAATTCTTCTTTCAACCTTACACATCTATATCTCCAAGCAATTGGCCAATCGGAGACGTCTTCATATCGCGACTCTCGGTTAGTCACAAGGAGTGAAGCCTGGAGCTAAACATGCAGTCACCTCAAAGTTTTCTAGAATCTTAGATACACACGCCTCAGAACCAGCCGACTTGAGTCACCGTTAGATAGGCTCTAGCCCGGGGGGCTTTATAGAGGGCTCTTTTACCCCCCCTCCTTTCAAACCGGCCAGCCAGCCCTGTTATTCGCCATCTTCACCATCCATCACACAGGTTAAAGGTTTACACTCCTTGGCGCCTAAACGGATGCCAAGGCCTCAACTCCTTACTATACGTAGTCTATTGCAGTCAGCAGGATATAGCGGGATTCACTGCAAAATCGGGGCTGGGGTAGCTCTCAATCCGGCCCTGCAGCAACGTCTTCGTAAGTAAGAGTAGTAATCGTAGCATGGACTTGAGAAGACCTCGGCCGCCCGGGCTTAACTAGGCAGCTATCCCGCTCGGCTCTCCGTCGCCCATACCTAGCTGGGGTATGATGCTGTAACCCAACCCAGACAATGGGCGAGTAATAAGTAGGAGGCACGTACGGTAATACGTCCTGATACTCGTCAGCGCGCGGTGTGCCTTACGTCTGTACATCATGCTGCAACGCGTAGACCTGTGAGCCTCTTGAACAATATCCTCCCTCTAGATTTTTTATCGAGTAGCTATACGCGGACGTAGCTACCTAGTTGCATGAAGAAGGGGAAAGAGACAATGCCGATATCTGACTCATACCGCACATGGTGTCAGTAAGGCGTCCAGTAGATAGCCCAGCCAATGGGTAAACAGTCTGGAAACGGCTTACGTTCAATGTCGCTCGGTAGGTAAGCGCATTAGCACACCAATTCACGTCTCATCCCACCCTGCCGGGGTGAGTCGCTGCGGATGACTACGTCTGCACGACATTTCCCAATACGGCAATAAGCCACAGCCTAGGGTTTGGGCCGTACCGGCGCCGGGGGGCCATTTAAGGTAGGTGGACGACGAAGTTGGGATTGAGATTCGAATTGGCGGTCCTATAGATATGACATATATATACATACGCATATTGTTTAATGCTAGGCAAGGCCCGTCGAGTCGAGGTATATATAAGTAGGCCACCGAACCACCTGCGGAATCCCGAGGCCGAGAACTCCAGGCATCTCTCCATCGGCTTGATACCCGCAAAACCACTTGACCGAGGCCGCCCCTCAAGAACACCCCTAAGGATCTCACTTCCGCGTCCCCATCAACCAACCAGTCGGCCAATCGACCAATCTTACGCTCCAACCAGTACCAGTACCAGAGCCCATCATGAGCTCCTCAGACAACAACAACACACACACCACGACGACCGGCGGCGATGATGGAGCCTCGACCTTCTCGACCGGGACCTTCGGCAGCACCAAGGAGCTCCTGAAGGACAAGTTCAGACGGTCGGCCCCCCCGAACAAGGACAGTAAGAACAAGAAAGACGACAAGTCCTCCTCGTCCCCCTCGCAGGACGAGCTGATGAAGCAGGCGTACCGCGGCCAGCTGGTCAACCACACCTGATGGACGAGCTGCGCTCTCTGAGCGTTAATATATATGATGTTTTGGCCGGTCGACCTGTCCGTCCCGGTAGGAGAGGACGCAGGCGACTGGACGATACCGCGGGCATGGCTGCTATGGGCGAAGGCCCAGGGGGCAGACGGGTGGCGGTACGCGAAATGGCACCGCCGGCTCCCGGGCAGAAAGGATATGGTAAAGATTTACTGGGACACGAAGACGGATATGGTACTTCGGCGCGGCGATTTCTTCAAAAAACACGGCTTCTGTCGAAGAGCAGTCGCGGGCAACAACAGTTGGCTGCTGATCGGGGGAGCGATATGGACTGGGTATCTCTGATTCTTCTTATCGGCCGTTCTACTTGCAACGACATATCATGCCTCGTATCACGTCGGGTCTACTGCGTGGGTAGTCCTCTCGTAATCATCTAATAAAAAAACCCAGTTTTTCTGACATATGTGCGATCCGGGGGCCTAGTGCTAGAATGTGTCGTCCAGGATATCCTGGTTCATCTTGACCATTGTAGGACTGTACTCGGACGACTCCTCCGGCGCCGCACCGGCCGTCAGGAGGATATCCTCGACGATTCGCTTGCTCGCTTCTCGTGCTATTGTCCGGCTACGTCAACAACCCGCGCGACCCTCCGAAGTCCACAGATCTGTATCGCTAGGGGGGGGGGAAGGGTAAGGGTGATGGTGAGACCTACCGGGCGTCTGCATGAGCTTGCTCGGCGGCAACGCAAACTGTATCGTCTTCGGCGGGCTCATGCCGCCGAAGTCCTCATCGCTGTCGCTCTCCCACTTGATCTCGCCCGGATCCCTCGCCGCCTTGCCCTTGCCCTTGGCGTCCGCGAACACGTCTCGCGTCTTCCTCGCCGTGCCGGGCGTCTGCACGCTGACTCCAGGCGTCCGCGGAGCACCACGGCCCCCGGCCGCTCCCCGCCGTCCCATCCCCTTCGCGGGCGACATGTACAGGTCGCTCCGCAGCTTCGGGACCGCCATCTCGGGCGAGCTCATCGGGCTGCTGTCGGCCCACAGCGCCCTGCGCGTCCTGTCCTTGTTGTCGGGAGACAGGCCCCGGTGTATCGGTGCTGCCGCCGACGCCGCGCTCTTGTGCGGCGTCGCCTGTATGCGGTAGTTCTTGTCGAGCACGCGGTGGAGGAGCGGGTCCTTGTTCTTGCGCGCCGCCGCCAGCTCCTCCTGGAACAGCTGTCGCCCCTGCAGCGTCGGCTCTTCGAGGAGCAGCGACGATGACCTCTGCGGCATCGCCACGTCTGGGAGGCGGGTCGCGGTCGCGTGAGCCGGGAGATCCATCGTGTCGTCCTCGTCGTCGTCCTCGACGCCGTCACCGCCGCCGGCGAAAACGTCGCTCTTGGTGGTGTTCTCGCCGTTGTTACCCTTGAGCTCGCGGCGCAGCTTCTCGTAGGGCGAGTCGAAGTCCGCGAGCTGCGGTTTCAGAGACTTGGAAGCCGGCGGCCGCGGTGTGCTGCCCGACATCTCCGCGTCGTCGAGCAAGGAGTCCTCGACATCCCTACCCCGCTGCTCGTCGTATGCCGACTGCTCAGCTGTCGTGTCGTCCCTGCCGGTGTAGTCTACTGTGGTGTCGCTGAGCGTCGTCTCGGGTGCGGCAGTCGTCTCGTCGTTTTCCCCTGCCAATTCCTCGTAGCCGGAGAGGGATACATTTGCGGAGGCCTCGAAGAATTGCTTCCAGAACTACATAGATTCAGTTTGGAGTCAGACATAACGGCTGGGTCGTTCATTTGACAATTGGCGTCTCCACGAACCTTGGAGGCTTCCCAGACTGATTTTGAATGCTCTCCATATTGCTCCACGAGAGGCAAAATACTGGTAGTAACAATACGATGCGCCTTGCTGAAGTTATGGTCGATCTCTTGACATTGAGCAGTTAGCAAGGCGACAGTTATTCGTCCCTGGGCTTCGAGCCGTTCTTTTACCTTGAAGAGTAAGGGTTATGGACTGCTCGAGCCTCTCGAGCTCTTCGGTCAATGTCAGATTCCTACCCGAGGCAGACGAAGCTCGAGACATTTTTGCGACGTTATATTGTTGACATGGGATGAGGTTGTTACGACTTTGGGGTCGCTGCTACTTTTCGTGGTGGGGAAGTTTGTGGGGAGATGTTAAGGCCTGGGAAGTGTCGCGCGTCTAGACGCGATGCGGGGTCCCTTTCTAGACCTAACTTTAGGTACATTGTATGTACAGTTAAAGGGGCTCCTTTACTGATACGCAGTTTACCTCTACGCTACATATGCACTGAAGCTCTGAAGCTCCGAGAAGGTGAAAAACCAAGGGACAAGCTTGATGAGATAGTAAGGTAATTAAATTGGGTATCACAAATCATTATTCCGTCAAATCCTAGACTGAGAGTAATATCCCGACATCTCCAGTTTGATCAGCAGCCTATCAATAGTATTCTCTTCCCTCGTAGCGCCCATCTGTTTCTCATTCCCCATCAAGTCGTTCCTCGTCGTATTAGTGACATGGCCCCCCTTTTCACTGAGACCACGGCATACTGTAATAAACACACCGACTTTCTTCTTGAAGGCATCGTAAAGTTCCTTGGAAGACGGCCCTTCTGCTTCGTCAGCGTCCTTGCCTGACGCTGCTAGGCGCGTTCGTTTGGAAAATCTGAGGACCGAGGTGAAGATGTCTTCCAGCAGTTTCATGACCGCATGTTGCCGCTTCCTCAACAGCAACGTGTGCATTATGTGATTTAGCATTCGCTCGTGCTCCTCGCGCAGCTCGTTCGGGCTCACTATGCGAGCCTCTTTGGGATCCGACACCGGCTTGACGAGGTCCGCCTCCACCCCCTCAAGCCAGGATTCGAATCGGCGCCAGGGCATTTCAATCCCTGTATCAAAGAAGTAGGTGCTGATACTCGTGACGAAGTGCTGCGCCTCGAAATGAAAGCGCACCGACACATTGTCAACGACATCCCACTTAGAATTATGCGCCAAAATGTCTCGAGATATCTGCCCAACAACATATAGCATCCGGAGCATCCGAAGGAGTAATTTGAATATTTTGTCGTACTTGACCAGAATGATCGGAGTGATTAGGGGCGACAGAGGAGCGGGGGGCTTGTAAGAGAGACGTAGAAAATCCAACGCTTCAAGCGAGCCAGGGTCCATGCATCTGTCGATCTCTTCGGGAGAGAGGTCCCGTACAGCGAAGCTAAGATCATCGAGTATGCTCTGCTTCCCGGCACCAGGTCTTAGTGGCGCTGGGGAGGGGGAAAGATAGGTCTCCGTGAGAACACCCATTAAGGCCAGACGCAGCTCTGAGCTTGCGGGAGGCCAGGTCTCTCGGCCACTGAGCCGCAGTCCCATCGTCCCACCTTTGCGGGCCACGCCTGCTTCCCGTTCGGCTGCTTCCAAGTCCGGATCAAACAGCGCGTGAGACAGTCTGCTACAGAACATGCCGTTTCCTAGAAGTTGGAATTGCTTCTGTATCGAAAGATGTTCACGTAGTTGGTGGGCGTCGAAAAGGAGTCTCATATACTCCCGATTGACAAGTCGTGCCTGGGCGGCTACCAGTGGGCCAAAGGAATGAATGGGTATTAGCGACCAATGTGGAGTGAAATCTGTCGCTGTCTGTTCGGGAACATCGCCGTCACTTTCGAACAGCTGACGGCGCAACAGTTGGGAGAGACCATCTTCTTTGCCGAAGAGGCTAGGTGGTTGGTCCAGCACATGTATTGAAGCTAGCAGTCTAGCCTCGAGCTCGGCCTCATCTTGCCCGAAGAGTTGCATATCGTATTCATCAAGAAGGAGGTTCTGCTCTACCATATCCGGCTCCTGACTCGGTGATACAGTAAGTTGCCCAACCTTCCGCGATATCGACTTCTCGTAAGTCGTAACGTCCTCCTGAAGTTGTCTGATAGTTTGCCAGTCGAAATGCCACCGAAAGGCTGGCGGCTTGCTTGACGAGATTAAGCTTGACCGGCAAAGCGGGTGTTCTGGGTGATGCGCCCGCAGTAGCCGTAGATTCTTACCTGCCTCAAACATAGCTGATGCTACCTCTCTAGGAATGAAACTCGGCATGCGGTCTTCGTCCAGAACATAGTCCAATTCTTCGACCTCAAGGCCGAAATCGTCCATGTAGGAAATTCTCTCAACTTTGACAAAGCCTTTCCCCGGTTCCTGCTTTGTCAATGGAACCCCATCTTCGTCCTTAACGCCGATCCATTTCCCCGCAAAGTCGGCCCAGGGTTCCGAAACACGTGCTAAAACTTCCCGCATGAGCTTGGCGAGATGCTCGTCGAGATGCTCTAAAGCTTGCGTCTCCTCAAATATCGCAGACAATACGTGCTCGTCAAACTTGAGGCGGGACACTTTAGTCACCAAAGACTTGAAATATGCCAGCATGGCCTGAATGGGCTGAACGATCGATTGCAGCTGCAAAAGAGAGTGAATCTGCCTTGCTCTTTCACCGAGACTTGTCTGGATGACCAAGAGGAGTATATCGACGACTTTAGCAAGAGCAACCCTGACTGGACTTGAATGTGCCTGGTAGTTGATTCGAACATGGTGCGACAAGAACCGGGTCATCGCACCACACTGGAGGCAGGTGTCCTGGAACCCCTGTAGGACTTCTGAGGAGTAACCTGGTATCCTCATTTTATGGACGTTTGGGATGAAAGATGTCCTTTTCTCATCCCAACCAAAGAAGACCGATCCTCTACCAAGAGCGAGAGCCGATAACGCCGCGATATAAGGATTTGTCTGGATGACGTTGCGGTCCGTGTTCTTCAAGTTGAGGGGATCATCTGACGAGGATAACGCGGCATCATAGACTCCTGGGCCGGCTTCCGTAATGAAAATGGGAGCGCAGGCTGATAATTCCGGCCTCATGAAGCCATCCCAAGTTTTGAATTCAGGCGTAGGGAGTGATTGCTCCCCATTCTGAAACCACTCATCCTCGAAGATGTCAAAGTCAGGTAGTTCAGTATCATGAAGCGGTGTCAAGCTGATACTTTGAGAATGATGCAGCTTCTGGTCTTCGTCAGAGACGGACGAGTCGAGCTCGAGAAGGGGAGGCGATTTGAAGAATCCATCTTGCTCTATAGTAGGAGGCTTGATGTCGGCCTCGCTATTCGGAGCCCTGATCTTCTGTTCCGGACCTTGGATGTGGAGGGAGAAAAACTGACTGTCCTGGTTTGGCGAGGGCTTCTGGTTCAGCCATTTGGATGTTTTTCCAAAGTCTGGGAAGGCAAAGACATCTGCGGGGTCTTCATCCGCCATTTCTCAAGGTATATGCAGCATTGAAGAGACACATTTGGTGCTAAGTCAGAAAATGGGCGGATTCTGAGCTCATACTCGTAACATGGCGGTCGCGTAGTACGGCGGTACAAGGGGGTTTCTTGTCCTTTGTGGTGGACATATAAGAATAGAATCGGGCCTATCCCCTTGGGGGCGACAAGGCATCACGCCTAACAATTTTTCGGAAGGTTCTAGGCCTAAAACGGAAACTAAGCCCACTGTAGCCGTCCAGAAGACCCACTAACGCTTTTCCTATGGAAGCTGATTGGGTCAGTATGGCCAATAAAAAAAGAGTGCCACGCACCTAAAAAAAAAATGTTGCTGTTGCTGTCTTGTCGCCCCCAAGGGGATA